>PVKA01028421.1:0-29406 GCA_004027165.1 Ctenomys sociabilis
TTTTTTTTTTTTTTTTTTTTTTTTTTTTTTTTTTTTTTTTTTTTTTTTTTTTTTTTTTTTTTTTTTTTTTTTTTTTTTTTTTTTTTTTTTTTTTTTTTTTTTTTTTTTTTTTTTTTTGTCTTTTTTTTTGAGACAGGGTCTCACTATGCAGTTCAGGCTGGCCTTAAGCTCACTTTGTAGCTCAGGCTGGTCTCGAACTTACCAACAATCCTCCTGCCTCAGCCTCCCGAGTGCTGGGATTAGCGCCACCACGCCCAGCTCAAAGTCTATAATCTTAATAAGTTTCCCAGGACCGTTATTTCAACTCTTGCTCTATGAGCAAATGTTGGTTTGCTGCATAAGTTAATAGACATCTTTTTAATTCATTCTTTTGAATTTAATTTGTTCTTTAAGTGAATGTGTTTGGAATGATGCTAACGTGCCTTCTATTATTCCTATAGGATCAGCTGAAATACTGTTAGCAGCTTATATAAGTGTTCAACTCTTTAATTGTAGCTACTTTTGGTGGTACATGTTTCCTTATAACTCTGAGCTTTAGAGCTCTCAGAAATCATTTTGAATCTTATTATGTATAATGCTATGCTCTATCCATATCTGTACCAAAACTCTTTGAATTCTTATGAATTTTAAATTTTACTTAAAACATGTAGACTTTTGTAAATTCGACACATTTTCAAGATTCATATTCACATTTGTTATAGAATTGGAAGCTGAAGGGTCTTGGTAGGCCAAGAGTTATGTGAAGACATTCTTAGAATTTGCCTCACCAATCTTGAGTGCAACTCCAACACCACATGAGTAGATGCTGTTTAAAATTCAAGATGTGAAAACTATTTAAAAAGTTTTACAGAATGTCATAGATTCAAAATATCATATGTTCATAATTGCTCATGTTGAAGAAGCAGGTTAAACATTTTGGGCATTGTCATAGATTCAAAAGTATTGCTGAAAGTATTTGTAAGAGATTTTGTGGCATGTTGATTTTTCCATTGAACAGAAGACAACATGTTTTGAAGCTATGTATCAGTGTGCTTACTTGAAAAGAGAATTTCTAATCCCCTAGTATTACATAGAGTTTGAGCAAAGTTAAGTAGTTCTATGCTAGATGGTACTGGCTTCAATTTACAGCACATCCTCTACTAGACACAGAAGGAGTCGCTGCCTGCATAGAAGTCAAAGAGCTATTAAAAGAAGGGATAGGCCAGGGGTGGTGGTACATTCCTGTGATCCCAGCATTTGAGAGGCTGAGAAGAGGTGGTGAGTCTAAGGCCAGCCTGGACTACATGTTGAATTCAAGGAGCCTAAACTACACAGTAAGACCCTGTCTTACAAAACAGAATAACAGCACCAAAAAATGAGGTGGGATGGACTAAAAAGAAACATTCTTGTTGTGCTGCCTTATTTTTTGAATTATAGGTTTTAATAGAGTTGCTGTCCTCACTGGCTAGTCTGCTCTGTGAGTCTTTAAGACATTCAGAGGTAGAAGACAGACAGTTATGCTGTGGAAAGAGGACTCTGGGCAAAAGAAGGCACTTTGACCTTATTAGGATGTCTCTGTAGAAAGGGGAAATTCCCTCACCTAGAAGAGATAACTTCTAGGGCAAAGGCAGCAGGTGACAACAGCAAGGAACTGAGACTGACACCAAGGAATGTGAGTGACACAGCAGAAGGCTGACATGTATTACAAAATTGGATGCTTATCAGACAATAAAATTTAGCATTAGTCCAGGCCTCATGAGTGATGCATTCCCCTTTTCTGTCTAGGATTCTGGTAAAAAGTCTTTAGGCTTCCCAATGTTGTAAATTTGACAATTTTCACAGAAGTACTATTTTTTTTAATTATTATTTTTATTTATTCTTTTTTTTTTTTTTTTTTTTTTTTTTTTTTTTTTTTTTTTTTTTTTTTTTTTTTTTTTTTTTTTTTTTTTTTGTGGAACCAGGGATTAAACTCAGGCACTTGTGCTTGCCAGGGAAGTGCTTACTCCATTGAACCATCTCCCTGGCCCCGTAGGAAAACATTTTCTAAATAAATAGAAACAGAATGATTTTTTCAGCTTTGATTACAAGGTGGCATTAAAAATTTACTCAACAGAAGTAGAGTAAATTTGGGGGGAGGGAATCATCCTTTTGTACAAACAATGTTAGCCTTCTTTTAAGCATTAAAAGAATACCTGCTTAAGAAATGACATAACCAATAATCCTACACCTACATCTCTCTTCAAATAATCTATTTTTTATATATGTGCAGAACTTTAGCAACTTAAAGCCCTAGAGAAATGTTTACAATGTCCTACTCCCAGGAAAAATGAGAGTCTGTGAGAACTGTCATTGGCAGAGCTTACCAATAAAGCAGTCTGTAATAAAACCTGCTATTTCCCTCTTTCTTACTTTTCTTTAACACAAAATCAATCAATCACTTAATAGTGGATGATGAATCACATCCACACTATTAGTTAAGTAGTCTTACAGTTAAATACATCTGAAAGACCAATGAAATCAGTGTTTACCTTTATAAATTTCTGAAGAAATCACTAGAAAGTATATATATACTAAACAAAATAGGGAACAGCATCACGTGGCAGTGGAATAAAATTTAAAGATTAAAAATACCTATATTTATAGCATTACTGCTCCCCTATATATGAAGAATATGAAAATGCAAGATCTCTAAAGTATAATGAGAAACTGAGGTGATGTTACTCGAACACAGTGCTTGGAGTTGGATTGAAAAACTACTGGTGAGCTGCCACAGAGGACTCAGCTGCCTTCCCCTTGGGCCCCCTGCTTCCCGGCGATCCCACCCCCATCCTACCCCGTCGCCCCTCCTCCTACTCCTTCTCTTCCCCCTTCCCCAATCTCCTTTCCCATCCACTGCCTGCTTTCTCCCTCAGCCGCCCCTCAGCAGGCTATTTCCACAGAGGAAAAGGAATACCCTTCTCTGACAAAACTAAACAAAAAAGGAGGATACAAATGAACAACCATTTTATATCTGTATGTTAAAAATAGGATAGATACATAGCTGCAGGCTCTTGGATCATTGAATAGAGAGATTTGTTCTAGTAGTGTTTGTGGACAGGATATCAAGCCTGCATCTTGTACAATAAATAACCACTAAGACAACAATACACAATGTATTAATTATTGAAACTGCTGGTAATCGGTTTTGAAAATGTCTCATTGCTATTTGTTTCTCAATAAAATTATTGAAAAAAATAAAAAAGGAATAGTATCGTATGTCCGCTATCCAGAACCCCCACTCTTTCGACCCCTTTGCTGATGCAAGTAAGGGTGATGACTGCTTCCTGCCGGGACTGAAGATTATATCCATATAAGAATCCACCAGAGAAACGGCAGGAAGACCCTCACCACCGTCCAAGGGATCACTGATGATTATGATAAAAAGAAACTGGTGAAGGCATTTAAGAAGAAATTTGCCTGCAATGGTACTGTCATCGAGCATCCAGAATATGGAGAAGTAATCCAGCTCCAAGGTGACTAGCATGAAAACATATGCCAATTCCTGCTAGAGACCGGACTGGCCAAGGATGGCCAGCAGAAAGTTCATGGGCTCATTGACGCTTATGCGAGATTCTCTTGCAATGAGTAGACCGCCCCTGCAGTCCCTTTTCATAAGTTTAGAAACCTCACAGTTTGCATAATGTAATCATTGAGGTCCATTTCACTAGTTTCACTCTTTCATGCCATAAGCTGAAAAGAGCCATGCACAACAACAAAACAGAACAAGACAAAACAAACTTGTTCTAGGTGAGCTGGAGGATTGAGATTGCCTTTCGATCCTGCGTTTTGGCATTTTTAAACTCCTCATATTCTCCCTGATTTAGCAGTTGTGGGAGAGTGGTGAAGTATGTATCATTAAGGTTTCTCATACAATGAGAAGGGTAGCACTTACCAAGGCCTCACTAGCAGTGGGAGTAACTGGCTGATACTCAACCAAGCTTCAGTGTAGGTGGTGGGTATTGTCCAGATTCACCAGGATCCCATGAGCCACCCAGAATCCTCCTAAGTTTTTAAAATGTTGGACCAGTGTCAGCACAAGCTCCACACATGTGCACTGGGTGGGGTGGGCAAGCAAGGCAGCCTGCCAGAGTCCTGCAGGCCACCCCGCATCTTCCTACATTCTTAAATGGATGGACCAGGCACCAGGAAATCTCCATTCCTGTGTGCACTTGGCCCACAGATTGCAGCTCTCCAGAGTCCCATGGGCCACTCAGACTCCTAAGTTTTTAAAAGGTTGGACGAGTACCAGCACTACCTCCATGCCTGCATGCTGGGTCTAAGGTCTGAGCTTATCAGAGTCTCACAGACCACATAGAACCTCCTAAGTTCTTAAAATCCAGGATATTTTTCACCTCAAATATCTTTTGTCATCTCCAGAATTTATCATTTCCATGTATTTTATTTAATTTTCTTAATTTTGTGCTACCTAGTTTAATGTATATATAATATAATTTTTAACTCTAATGTTTCTTATAATTTGGAGTACGTTTGGAGTAGTGATTGAGATTTTTACTTTACCCTGAATAGTGTTTTGCTTCTTATATGCCTGGTAATATTTTATTAGATACCATACATTGGAGCTTTTACCACTGAGTGCAAGGGAACTTAATATTTCTACAAATATTACTTTTTTCTGTAGTACTGGGGATCAAACTTAGGACCCTGAACTTGCCAGGCAAGCACTTATTATACTGAGCTATCTCTCCAAGCCCTCTATAAATATTCTTGATCTTCATTTTTAAAATATTTTGTTATTTTGGCTTTTTGAAACAAAGTCTCAGTATGTAGTTTTTTTTTTGCCTCAAATGCACTATATAGCCCAGGCTGGCTTTGAATTCACAGCCTTCCTCCTGCCTTGGCCTCCAAAGCGAAGGAATTTTTTTTTGTATATTTATCTTTTTTTAAAAGCTGAATTATAGTACAGATTCAATAATTAATACTTTTTACATTGTTATCTTCCTAGCGATTATCCATAGTACAAGAAGCAGACAGGATATCCTGTCCAAACACTATTAGTCCAAATCTTTCTTCTCACAGAATTATGCAAAAGTATTGCATATTTATCCTAACTGTACTGTTTACACAAACACAGAATGCTTTTTCCTTTGTATGCCCCCCCTTTTTGGTTTAGTCCTATCAAAGATGGGTATTCTATTGTCATTTAATTATTATAGGTGCTTAAATTCAGCAAAACAATCCAATATAGTTAAGCAGTCCACAACAGTAGTGGGTTATCTAAAGAAGTTGTTGACTAGAGCCATTTACAGCTCAGCTTATTATTATGGCCTTATTTTATATATCTATTTTTATACTTTTCTGCTGGATGGTTAAGACTGAGATAAAGAAAGATCTAGATAACAAAAAATGTAATTTTTGTATCTGATGAGATCAGTCAAGTCTCCTCAGGGTTTATCCTATAACTCTGTATCTCGCTTTGTAGATCTTTTGCCAGTGTCAGCCATGTAGATAAGTCATGGCCATTGCTTGACTCAAAGCAAAGGAATTTGACATGTGGCCCTATAGCCAGCCCTTTAAAATTTTTAAAAATATTTTTGGCTATTTGAAAGAAGATCTCACTGTGTAGTTTAGGCTCACTTTGAACTGACAAGGTAGCCTTCAGACTCACAGTGATCCTTTTGCCTCAGCTTCCTGAGTTTGCAAATATATGACACCACACTTGAATTTTAATCTCCATCACCATTAAATTAGTTGAAACTAGTTTGATCCATGTTGGTCTTGTTTTTGTTAAGAGACTCAAAAGCAGAATTTTAAACAGGTTTAAATTTTTACCACTACTGGTATCTTTTTGAATATTACTGACCTAATACCCCATGAGTTATGAGGCTTTTTGACCTCGTGATAGGGGTTAACAATGAGCCTAGTGGATTGTTCCCTCTCATTCTCTTAGTCTTACTGATTTCTTCCTAGAAATATACCGAGTACCCAGGGAAATCTTCTGCACAATTTGGATTTTCTTCTTTCTGTCACTCTGCTCTACAAACTCTAACTCCTTGGTCTTCTCAAATACCAGCGTGAGGTCTGAAGCTGAAATCACAAGGCCCTACCTGGGCTCCATCTCCTACCATGTTTACCTGCACACTCTCTCGGTGGTATGATAAGGCAGTTGCATGGCCTACATTATTTGTTTCTCTTTTCTCTAGGATCACTGTCCTGTGTTGCCTGATATCCAGTGCCTCCAAATCACTATTTTGTATACTTTATCCAATTTTTAGAAATTTTTAGAGTGTGAGCAGGGCTAAATATGGGCCCTGTTACTGCATGTTTTCTTTTGGATATAGCAGGGTTTCTCTGGCCATGTTTTAAAAAGTAGGGTTGTTTTTTGTTTATACATTTTTAGTACAGGATCTATAGGGTCTCACTACACAGATTGGACTCATAACAATTTTCTTGTTTTCAGTCTCCCAAGCACTGGGATTACAGGCATGCACCACCATGTCCAGTCTCATTTGCCATCTCATCATGCCCCCAGTGTGGGGCTGACACGGCATGCTGGGGATCAAACCCCTGGTTGCTGTGCCTGCGTGAGCAGGTGCTTTAGTCTGCTGAGCTATATGGCCAGCCCCGTAAATAGTAGTTTTTAGTCTTGCATATATATTAGAATTATTGAAGCATGGTTTTTAAAAATCCTGATATGTAAGTTACAGTCTAGATCAACTCAATTAAACCTTTTCATGTTTCAGGTCCTACCATTAGCATTCTTTCAAAGCACCCTAGATTTCTCCTCCATAGTAGGGTTATAGAACCCATGAACTAAAGAAGCTGTTGCATTCATAAACAATGTGAACAAAACTTTGTGTTCTACCACTCCAGCCAAGACACAGAAGTATCTGACTCCTCTTCCTCCTCTTCCTTCTCCTTCCCTATGCCTTTCCCTAATTCTCTACTCCTTCCTCTGCCTTCTATTTCTTCTTCTTTTCCCTCTCCCTCCCTTTTTGAAATTCTAAAACAGGTTCTGACATATTTACATCTTTGTGAGTCATGGGGTGGAAGAAGGATTTAAGTGGCCAAGTGAAAGGTGGGATCTTTAAGGAGATGCTGCAAAAGCTTCAGGGCCAATAGTGCTGAGGGCTTGCACTCAGGCACTGGTGGTGGATATGGGAAAAAGGAGACAGGTTTGAGAATACCCAAGGAATCTGTTGATCCACTGAGTACAGGAAATAGGAGGAGGGCCAAATAAGTATAGCTTGTCCTCTGTATCTTAGGGTTCTTCCAACTATGGGTTGAAAATATTAAAATAAAATAAAGTACAAATTAAAAACTAGTATAATAATCTTTATAAGTAATATTACATTACATATAAGTAATATAAGCACAATTTTAAATATACAGGAAAAATTGCTATACAGATATAATGTAATCCTGATCAAAATACCATTAGCATACCTCACTGAACTAGAGATAACATTCTTAAATTTCTTCTTGAACCATGAGATCCAAAATAGCAAAGGTGATCCTGAGCAACAAAGACTAGGCAGGATGCATCACAATCCCTGCCTTGAAATTATACTACCAAGCTACTGTGATAAAATCAGCATGACACTGGCAAAAAATCAGACCTGGGATCACTGGAACAGAATAAAAGATGCAGACACAACCCCAAACTCACTTAGCCACCTTATCCTTGAAGAAGGAGCCAAACGTGTTCACTGGAAGAATGATAGCCTCTTTAATAAATGGTGCTAGAAAACCTGGATTTCCACATACCAAAAACTGAAACTATACCCGTGTCTATCACTATGCTTTAAATTAAGTCAGAATAGATCAAAGATCTAAATATGAAAAGAGAAACAGTAAATCTGCTGGAAGAGAAAGTAGGTCCAAACGTTGGATACATAGTCATAGCTTGAGCATTCATGAAGAAAACACAGACTACATGAGCAACACTTCAAAGAATCAAGAACTGGGATCTCATCTTTTTGAAAAGCTCTTGAACAACAAAAGAAAACATCAACAAGGTGAAAAACAATTCACAGAGTGGGAAAAATTTTAGCCAATTGTCTCTCAGACAAGGGACTTCTATCTAGGACATAAAGAATTGAAAAAAATATTAGACCCCCAAATTCAAAGACACCATCCAAAAATGGGCATCTGAGATGAATGCACACATCTCAGGTAAAGAAATACAAATGGCAAATAAATACATGAAAAAATGTTCAACATCAGTGGTCATTTGAAAAATACAAATTAAAACAACACTGAGATTCCATCTCAACCCAGGAAATAAACCAATAATAAATGCTGGAGGGGCTGTTGGGAAAAAGGAATCGTTTTCCACTTTTGGTGGGAGTGAAGACTGCTGCAGCCACTGTGGAAATCAGTGTAGAGATTCCTCAAAAAACTCAGAGAGTTTGTAACAAAATAATAGGATAATAACAATAGTTAACATATTGCATGTTTCTATTTTTAAAGTAGTTGCTTGGGGTACAAAGCATGGTCAAATAGTACTCCTATACCTGGCTGAGTAGTATGTACTCCATTGTGCAAAATATGAGAACTTGGTTGATGTATATTTAGATTATTTCCAAGATTTGCCTATTACAAAATGTGCTGCTATAAACATGGGTGCACATATATATCACTATAGTATGATGCTTTTAATTCTTCTGGAAAGATTCTCAGAAATGTAAGCTGGATCAAATGAGACCTCTAATCTCATTTGATTAGAACAGGATCTATAGGGTCTCACTACACAGACTGGACTCATAATAATTTTCTTGTTTTCAGTCTCCCAAGCACTGGGATTACAGGCATGCACCACCATGTCCAGTCTCACTTATTCCACTGTGCCATCTTAAAGTATTTTACTCAACTACAGCTACACACACACACACACACACACACACACACACACACACACACATACTTCTAATTGCTATCTCCTTAGTTGTGTTATTATAACTTATGTCCCAACATAAGCTACATAGATTCTAAGTGTTTTCCTTTGGGAAAGAGTCAGAAGTTGCATGGTGCCAGACCCAGTGAAGAAGTGGAATAAGTGCTTCCTTGACAGGCACAAAGGCCTGAGTTCAATTCCTGGTTCTGGAAAAAAAAAAAAAAAAATTGGCTTCCATCTTTGGGGCCGGGGAGATGGCTCAGTGGAATAAGTGCTTCCCTGGCAAGTGCAAGGGCCTGAGGTCAATCACTAGTTCTGCAAAAAAAAAAAAAGATATTTGAGAGCAAATCTTTGGACTGGGCTAAATGATTTTGAACAGATTTGTCTTTCTGCTTTTATTTGATCTAGGTTTATATTAAAATCTAGGGGCTAGTGCTATATAGCTCAGCGGACTAAAGCTCCTGCTTAGACAAGCGTAGGCAAACACAGAGACTGTGGTGAGAGCCCGGCACCATGTGCCATGCCGTATGCCTGTAATCTCAGCTCTGGGGGGAGGATCACTGTAAGTCTGAGCTGCATAGTGAGACCCTGTAACAACCAAATACATCAAAAAGATTTAATATTAAAATCTATTTGCATCTTCTGTGCACACATCAGTTAATGTTGAAATGCAGTGAATGTTGGATGTCTTCTGAAGGGCAGAATGTTTATTTTTTCAAAAGACTAACTTCCCCCTTAGTGTTAGGGATTCATTCCCAGGACGGTCACTTGACTCAAGCAAGTCTACATAGGATTCTTAGGAGCATCCCTAGATGAGGCAGTCTTCTTTCTAATGGTTGTGAGCCTGGGATAATGTAGGCTTAGGCTTTCTCACAGAAAACTTGGTAGCTAGGATTCTGCAAACAAAACCAATGCAGATCACAATAGAAGAACCAAGAGCAACAAATCTATCATTGGTGCCTTTACACCAAGCTATGCTTGAAACCCATGGTTGCGATTATTTGTTTAGTGAGGATTGGTCCCTTGTCATCATGGGAGTGGAAATGGTTCCATGGGGTAGCTGTGATTCTAATGGAGAGGACCCTCTATACAAAACACCTTTTTAAGAGATTGCATATGAAGACCAACTGGCAGTCATGCTCATTGTAGGCAGGTGATAATAGATGCAGTTAAGGGATTCTCTCAGTGCCATCTGAACTCTTTAAATTTTCTGAGTTTTATTTGCCAGGACAGTATCATAAATACAGGTAATTCACTAATACAGGTAATTCACTAAATGACACAGAAATTCCAAACAGCATTATATAATGTTTTTTATTATAATTCTTTTTTTTTTTTTTTTTGTCTTTTTGAGACAGGGTCTCACTATGCAGTTCAGGCTGGCCTTAGGCTCACTTTGTAGCCAAGGCTGGTCTTGAACTCACAACAATCCTCCTGCCTCAGCCTCCCGAGTGCTGGGATTACAGGCCTGCGCCACCACGCCCGGCTTATTATAATTCTTGACATTCTATGGCAACAACATTGTCATTTGATGGCAGCAACATTAAATAGGAATTGAGCACCTACACATTAAGTACAGCCTATAGTACTGTGAAACTGCATGGTCATCTCTGACTACATGACCTTTCTATAGAATTAAGACAAAAAAAATGGCACCTTTCTCAAAAGTAGCTGTAGAGAGGATTAAATGATATGATGCTTTGAAACTGTTTAAATTTGAGGGCTCAGCAGATTAAAGTACCTGCAAGCAGGTGCAGGGGTCGGGGGTTCTACCCCTGGGCATGGGCATGGCATGTTATCACCATAAGTACATCTATAAGCTTACCTTAATATTTATTGAAGATATGCTATGTGCCAGACCCAAACTTATTTAACTCAGGACCCTGCTCTTGCCAGGCAGGCGCTTATTCTACTGAGCAAACTCCCCAGGTCGCAGACCCAAACTTAAACCATTTTTTTCATATTTTAGGGAAGGGTCTACAGGGTGTTCAGGGTCTCACTACACAGATCGGACTCATAGTGATTCTCCTGTTTACAGCTTCCCAAGTGCTGGGATTACAGGTGTGTGCCACCATGTGGACATGGTCTCAATTGCTGTATCAGCACACCCAGGGGCAGGGCTGGCATGTCAGGCCCAGGGATCGAGCCCCTGGTTCCTGAGCCTGCTTGAAGGTTGCTTAATCCACTGAGCTATTTGGCTGGCCCTCAAACTTAAACACTTTAGAAGCATCATATCATTTAATCCTCTCACAGCCATTTTTTTGTCCTAATTCTATAGAAAGGTTAAATGGTCAGAGATGGCCATACAGTTACATAGTACTATAGATTGTATTTAATTCACAGGTGCTCAATTCCTGTTTCATGTACATAAGAGTAAGTATTTTCATCCAATGGCACATTTTAAAAATATTTTCTTGCAATGACACCATATATTTTTCTCCTTAAAAATATATGAAAACAGAACTATAAGCCAAGCAAAACAAACTGTAAAGCAAAATCCTTGGCTAAAAATGATCTGGTCTCTAAATTAGTACTAAGTATTAAATGTCATTGGTTTTAAAACAATAGGTGCTTGTTTAAATCTAACCATGGAGAATAGGCTATCTAATTTATATGACAAAACTACTGAAGGTCAGCTCAGAGAAATGAATGACCTGTTTAAAACAAAAGGAAGTGTACCTGGACATGGCCAAGTTTCTATCAAGCAAACCATCAGAGAGCTCTGCAATCAGGTTGACAAAAATGGGTGAACTGCACATTGCAAAGAAAAATCTGGGACGTGGTTCAGATAACCCAGCCTTAAAGCAAGCTGGGTTCCCTGGCAGAACAATGGGCACAGGCACTCAGAGCTCTGTCCACAGTGTGTGGTCACTCTACCCCACATCTAGCCTTACAACACTGCCCCAGAGAAAGAAGAACAATGTGAGAAACATTAATATGACAAGTGACCCCAGTGCACTGACACCAACAATCATAATTTCAGCATTCTCTGTATTCCCATAACAGTCCAATCCATATCATCTTTTGACTGCAAGTCTTTATTTTTTTCTTGATTTTCTTGTTCATGATTTTATTTTTTTATTTTATTGAATAAATAGCAATGAGACAGTTTCAAGACAAATTAACAGGACAGATTCAATAAATTAATACATTGCAAACTGTTTTTGTGATGTTTTGGTATCGTACAAGATGCATACATGATATTATACTTACAGACATTATTATAGCAGATGTCTCTAATCAGTGAATTAAGAGTGTGTAGCTGTTTACTTATCTTATTTTTTATACCTGAATTATATCACAGATTCAATAATTAATACTTTCTTTTTTGTCTTTTTGAGACAGGGTCTCACTATGCAGTTCAGGCTGGCCTTAAGCTCACTTTGTAGCTCAGGCTGGTCTCGAACTCATAACAATCCCCCTGCCTCATCCTCCCGAGTGCTGGGATTACAGGCATGCACCACCACGCCCGGCTAATAATTTCTACCTTGTTATTTTCCTTGTGGTTTTCCATAGTACTAGAAGCTGACATATCTTGTCCAAGCACTATTAGTGCAAATCTTGCTTCTCATAGAATTATGTAAAACCACAGCATATTTATCCTAACTATACTGTTTATACACACACATCATGATTCTTCCATTGCATTCCACTTTTTTTGTCTAGACCTGTCAAAGATGGACACTCCATTGTCATTAAACCAATTTAGGTCCCTGAACTTGGCGACACAATCCAACACAGTCCAGCATTCCACAATAATAGTGAGTTATATGAAGAAGTTCTTGACTATAGGCATTTACAACTCAACTTATTATTATGGCCCCATGTTATATACCTCATTTTTATACTTTTCTGCTGAATGGTTAAGACCGAGATAGAGCAAGACCGATACATCAAAAGATGTAGCTTTTGTTTCTGATGAGGTCAGTGAAGTTCCTTCAGGATTTATCTTGTAATCCTGTACTTTACTCTGTAGATCCTTTGTCTGTGTCATCCATGTGGATGAGTCACAGCCAATGCTTGACCAGTTTACTCTCTGTGAGAGCCTAGGAGAAAGTTCTCTCTCCATGTGACTCTCCCCAGGCACACTACAGATCATCAATCTTTTTCCTCTGTGGCTCCATAATCTTCTTGATCAGAAAATTTGGGGCACAACTGAATTTCATGATGTTACAGTACAGGTTCACCTATGCCCTGAGTCTTCGCTGACCTTGAAAGGCTAGGTCCAAAATGTTGACTGGTATTGTGGCTATTCTATTTCTCCAATTTTGATCTGTGAACTTAGGTTGGTAACCATCCAGAAGAAAAGCTGATTAGTATCCTGCAGCATATGCAGTTCAGTTTGCCCTAACTATCTGACTCAATTCTTTTAGTTGTTGTTGTACATTTCTATTTGTATTTCTTCTTTTGACTTCTTATACTAGGGACTATGCCATATTTGCACATGTGTGTCTGGTTTATTTCACTTACGAGTATATGTTCAAGTGGCATCCACTTCAATATAAATGCTTCAAGTTTATCATTCTTAATAGCGGAATAATATTCCATTATATAGAAATACCACTTCTTTTGCAACCATTCCTCATGTGTCAGACATCTTGGTTGTTTCCAAGATTTTGCTATCACAAATTGTGCTGCTATAAACATAGGTACCCATATATCACTGTGTTGTAATGTTTTCAGGAAAATTCCCAGTAGGGGTATAGCTGGCTTCAATGGGATTTCTAGTCCTACTCTTTTTAGAGGAGTCTCCACACTGACCTCCACAATGGTTGTACCAATCTACATTCCCACCAGCAGTGGAGAAGTTTTCCCTTTTCCCCACAACTTCTCCAACATTTGTTGTTGGTTGATTTCCTTATGATAGCCATTCTTTCTGGAGTGAGATGGTATCCCGGTGTTGTTTTTATTTGCATTTCATGGATGGCTAGTGATGTGGAGCATTTTTTCATATATTTATTCGTTTCTTTAATTTCGTCCTCTGAGAAGTGTGTATTCATCTCAGATGCCCATTTCTGAATTGGGTTTTTAAATTTGAGGGCCCTGTTATATCTTAGTTCTTTATATATTCTGGACAGCAGACCTTTGTCTGATTGCTTATTAGTTAGGATTTTTTTCACAAATTGTGGGCTGTCATTTCACTTTGTTGACAATTTCTTTTGACGTGAAAAAACTCCTCAAGAAGAGTTGATCCCAGTTGTTGCTTCTTTCAAGTGTTTGCCATGGAAATATATGTTTGTTCATGAACTCTTTACCTACCCCTATGTCTTCAAGAGTTCCTTCTACTTTCTCTTCCAGGAGATTGTTTCTGTTTTAATGTTTAGATCTTTAATCCATTTTGACTTTAACTTAGTGCTAAACCTGGGTCAAGTTTTAGTTTTCAGCATGTAGAAAGCCAAATTTTCCAGCACCATTTTTTAAAGAGGCTATCTTTCCTCCAGTAAGCTTGTTTGGCCCCTTTGTTGAAGATCAGATGGCTGAGTGTGTTCGTAGATGCCTCTGCGTCTTCTAATTCCACTGATCCTCAGGTCTATTTCATTGCCAATACTATGTTTATTTCATCACAGTGGCTTTGTAGTATAATTTAAAGTCAGGAATTGTGACACCTCCTGCCTTGCCTTTATTGGCCAAGATTACCTTCGCTATTCTTGGTCTTTTGTAATTCCAAATAAACTTTAGGAATGATTTCTCCAGGTCTGGGAGGTATGTTGGTGGCAGTTTTATAGGGATTGCATTAAATCTGTACAGCAATTTTGGGAGTATGGTCATCTTCACGATGTTGGTTCTTCCTATCCAGGAGCATGGAATATCTTTCCATTTTCTGAAATCCTCTATAATCTCTTTTCTTATGGTGCTGTAATTTTCCATGAAAAAGATCTTTGACTTCCTTGGTTTAAATGAATTCCAAGGTATTTCATTTTCTGTGGTACTATTGTAAAAGGTATTGTTTTTATTGTTTCCCTTTCAGTGTGCTTGTTATCTGTGTAGAGGAATGCTATTGAATTTGAGTATTGACTTTGTATCCTGCTATGCTACTGAATTTCCATATCAGTTCTAGTAGTTTCTTGGTGGAATTTTTGGGTTTTCCAAGTGAAGTTTCATGTCATCTGCAAATAGTGATAATTTAGCTTCTTCTTTACCTGTTCTTATTGCTTTTATTTCTCCCTCTTTTCTAATGGCTGTTGCTAATGATTCCAAAACTATATTAAATATGAGGGGTGATAGAGGACATCCTTGTCTTGTACCTGATTTAAGAGTAAAAGATTTCAGTTTTTCCCCACTTAGGATTATATTAGCTTTTGGGTTGTCATAGATGGCTTTTATCAAGTTAAGGTAAAGTCCATCTATTCCAATTTTCTGTAGAACTTTGAACATCAATGAGTGTTGGACTTTGTCAAAAGCTTTCTCTGCATCAATTGAGATGATCATGTGGTTTTTAGATTTCAGTCTATTAACATAGTATATTATATTTATAGATTTTTGAATATTAAACCATCCTTGCATCCCTACCTGGTCATGGTGTATGATCTTCCTGATGATTTGATGTATTATATTTGCTAGGATTATATTTAGGATTTTTGCATCTATGTTCATGAGGGAGATTGGCCTGTATTTCTTTTTGGTTGTGTCTTTCCCTGGTTTTGGAATCAGTATAATATTTGCCTCCAGAAATGATTTTAGGAGGACTGCTTCCTTTTCAAGTTCATTGAAGCGTTTGAGGAGTGTAGGGATTGTATCTTCTATAAATTTCTTGTAGAATTCAGCTGTGAATCCATCAGGACCTGGACTGTTCTTTGTGGGTAGGTTTTTTTTATTGTGTTTTGTATTTCGTTGGCTGTTATTGGCTTATTGGGAGTTGTTGTATCTTCTTGGTTCAGTTTTAGGTAATTTGTACCTTTCTAGGAATCTGTCCATTTCATCTGTGTCTTCTGTTCTGTGAGCATAAAGGTTCTCAGTGTAGCTACTGACAATCTTATGGATTTTCACTGGGTCTGTGGTGATTTCACCCTTTTCATTTCTTATTGCTATTTCAATTTTTTCTTTCCTCTTTTTGATGAGGTTAGCTAGAGGCTTATCAACTTTATTTAGTCTTTCAAAGAACCAACTTTTTGATTTGTGGATTCTTTGAACTGTTTTCTTCATCTCAACTGAATTAATTTCTGCTCTAATCTTTATGATTTCTTCCCATCTTTGTTCTCTGGGTTTCGTTTGCTCTTCTATTTTCTAGTTGTCGGAGTTGCAACATTAGGGTGCTAATTTATTCCCATTCTGTTTTCCTAATGTGTGAGTTCATAGCTATGATTTTTCCCTCTAAGAACTGCTTTCATCGCATCCCACAAATTCCGGTAAGTTGTGCTTGAATTTTCATTGAATTGTAGATATTTTTTAATTTGTTGCTTAATTCTTCTGTGACCCATTGATTGCTGAGTAGGGTGTTGTTTAGTTTCCATGAACTTAGCAGGCTTTTCTGGTTTATTTTGTCATTTATTTCCAGTTTCATTGTACTGTGGTCAGATAATATACATGGGATAATTTCTGTTTTCTTGCATATATTTACACATGATCTCTGGACTAGTATGTGGTCTATTTTGGAACATGACCCTTGTGAAGCTGAAAAAATGTGTATTCGGCTGTGGTTGGGTGGAACACTCTGTATATGACCACCAAGTCCATTTGTTCCAAGCTCTGGGTCAGTTCTGCTATTTCTTTGCTAATTTTTTGTCTGGTTGTCCTATCTTTTTTGAGATAAGGAGGTGTTAAGGTCTCCTGTTAAGATTGTGGTCTTAGATATTAGGTTTTTCATGTCCAATAAGATCTGTCTTACATAGTTGGGTGCTCTTGTGTTTGGTCCATAGATATTTATGAGTATCACCTCTTGCTCTTGAATTTTTCCCCTAACCAATATATAGTGGCCTTCTTTGTGTCGTTTGATCATTCTTGGTTTGAAGTTGAGACTGTCTGAGAACAGAATTGCTACTCCTGCTTTTTTCTGAGGTGCTGGGGTGCTAGTATTGTTTTCCATCCTTTGACTTTGAGCCCATGAATGTCCTTTTGAGTTAAGTGTGTTTCTTGTATACAGCATATTGTTGGATTTTGTTTCCTAATCCACTGTGCCAGTCTATTTCTCTTCATTAGTTCATTGAGTCCATTTACATTGATGGTTATAACTGAAATGTGTTGTGTTGACTTATGTTTGTTATGCTATTTACTTGCTGTTGTTTGCTCCTTTGTATCTTGCGTTTAATTGTCTGTCCTGTTTAGTGGGTTCCTTCCATTCCCTTTCATGGAGTTCTGGTCATTGTGGTCTCTCTCTAGAACATCTTTCAGCAGCCTGTGTAGGGATGGCTTTGTCATCATGAAATTCTTTAGTTCTTCTTTGTCGTGGAAGTATTTCACTTCTCCACCAAACTGGAAAGAGAGTTTTGCAGGGCATAATAGTCTGGGCTGGAATTTGTTTTCATACAGGACTTGAAGAACTTTGCTCTATGCTCTCCTTGCCTTCATGATTTGTATAGAGAAGTCAGCTATAATTCTGATGGGTTTTCCTTGGAATGTGATCTGCTTCTTCTCTCTAGCAGCTTTCAGTATATTATTGTTATGTTGGATTTCTGGGGTCTTGACTATTATACGTCTCAGTGTGTTTTTACTTGGGTTGAAGTTATTTGGTGTTCTGTATGCTTCAGTTACCTGAATGTTGGTTTGTTTCCTCATATTTGGGAAGCTGTCTGCAATTACTTCTGCCCATATTCTTTTTATATCATTTGTAATGACTCCTTCATTTTCATTGATGCCAATTAATCTCACATTGTTCATCTTGGCGTCATCTTGCATGTGATGGATTATTTTTTCCTGCATTATCAATGTTTTTAAGACATCCTTTCTCACCTTTTCACTGCTGCACCAGCATCCTTTAGATCTGAAACTCTGTATTCGCTTTCACTCAAACGGTCTTGTGACTCATGATTGATATTTTTAGTTCTTCTACATCTCTTTGACTCTGCTTCATGCGTTCTATTTCTTTTCTGTATTGCTCATTCCAGGATTCCATCATATTTCTGATCTCCTCTATTTTTTCTTTTATCCGTTTCTTCTTTAGAGGTAGCTATTAATTCTTTTTCTGCAAAGTTTCTTCCAAATTGGGTTTCCTCTGTATATTTCCAGACTTGTTTCTGTATTTCAGATGGTATGACTTCTAAGAATTATTTTTTGATTTCAGAAATTATTTCTGCTTTGAGTTCCTCATGACCTTTCTGCTGTTGTTTCTTTGCTTCCAACGCTGTTAATTCATACATTTAAGCTAGAATAGTGTTCTCTGCACTTGTTCTGAGTGTGCATTGGGCTTCCCCTAGATGTTTCTGGACTTTATTCTTTATTTCAGATGCTATGTATTCACATATTTCTTTTTCTATTTTAGGAATTAATTCTTCTCTGAGTTCCTCTATACATTTCTGCTGTTGTTCCTTTGCTTCCGTCTTGTCAATTCATTTATTTCAGCTGTGGTAGTGTCCTCTGCACTGATTGGTGCACTTGAGACCTGAAATTGCATTTTTCTCCTTGTCTTTGTCATTTTGTATAGTACTGACCTCTGACCTTTGGTATAGAGCTTTGGTGCAGCTATAACCTTAGCGCATAGTGAGATTTGGATGCTACTCTATTACTCAGGCCCCAAGACATCCTATCCAGAGACTTGCCTGAGACATTGAGATTATCCAGTTATGCCTGGCCTGGATGTAGCCTTTCTGTTCAGTTTCTTTTTGCTGCAGCTCCTATGATTACCCTCAGTTGGGTCCCTGGTTCGGGGATCACTGCGGGGGGCGCTGAAGCTCTCCCTCATACTCACCAGGCCAGGCGGGGGTGGATCGAGTGCCAGGAGAGTCACCAAAAGTTCTAGCTCCCGTGGTGGGCTTGGGGGCAGTGGCTATGGGGAGTTGCCATGTAGGTCTGTCTGGAGTGTCTCAGGCAAGTCTCTGGATAGGATGTCTTGGGGCCTGAGGCTCTGGATGGTGCAGAGCATGCAGGGAGAAGTCAAAGGCTCTCCCTCAGACTCACCACACACTCACTGAACTTTGATGCCCAGGGAGTCAGGGTAATTCCCACTTGCTCAGTGGGCTTTAGGGCAGGGGATCCAGGAGTTGCTGGTGAGTGGGCCCTGAGGTTTCAGGCCAGTCACTCGCTTGGAGGGCTTGGGAGCGGGGATCCGGGTAGCATGCACAGAAGAAGCCGAAGGCTGTCCCTCAGACTCACCACACAGTTGCTGATCTGCAAAGCCTGGTGACTCATGCAAATTCTCACTCACTGAGATGGCTTGGGGGTGGGATTCAGGAGGCCAACAGAGTGGGCCCCGCTGTTTCAGGCTGGTCGCTTTGGCTGGGTGGGTATAGGGCGGGATCGAGGAAGATGGCAGAGTCAGCCCCGGTGTCTCAGGCCAGTCGCTCTGGCTCACAAATCTTTACTTTAAAATCCTCGACTAAATATTACAACTAAAATGCACAGCTGTGTTATAACTTTGAGGAGAAAGGTTTCAATGGACAGCACATGGTATTTCTGGGGATAATTAAAAATGCATTTTGGAGAAAACATGCATAAGGCTTATATCTGCATCATCATCTTTTAAAGATGCTATTTTCATATCCTTAATTTTCACCATAAACATAGTTTCTTATTATGTAGCCTTAAATAGCTACTCTGACTTTTCTGGCCTTCTCATTAGAGGGAATAAGAGTTTCTTCATGATGGCTGGATCTTACCTCTACCCACACTATTGGCTCAGGGGGGAGAGTCATGTTGCATTAGTTATTGTGATTGGTGCAAAGGAAATCAGCTCCAGCTTTAGTTGAAAACTGCAAATATGTAGTGTGTCACAGTTTCTGAAGGTCATCATTATCTGAACTTCCAAAAGCAGAGAAACAGTGGAATCCATTCCCTCTCTTCCTTCTTCTGGAGCAAGGTGAGGGCCAGTTGAGCACAAGAGCCACGTGGGATGTAACCAGAGAGGAGGCTGAAGACCGTATTGGGATATGTAAACCTCCTTAAGGATTCTCACCTGAAGCCTCAGAACAGGAAGAACGCCAGGCTCTACGCCTTGATCCATCCTCCACACAGCCTTGGAAGACTTTGAAAGATTTTGCATGTCTTATGTTGTGTATCTTGGTTGCCCTCAGCTCTGCCTTCTGTGCATCCTAGCACACTGCTCACTGTGGCCCACGAGCAGAACCGGATGTCAGCGGTCCAGAAGTGATGTCCAATCCTTGGCAATAAAATCGAGCTAAAGAACCGGAGTCCAGCTGTCAACGGCATTGAGCCCTAAGCTGTATGTACTTAAATAAGAGAAAACTGGAAGCTGAATTAGTTCCTTGGTAAAGGGATGGTGAAAGACTTGGCCAGTTGCTCAGCTCTCCAGGCTAAGGCTCTAACTAATGGGTAGGTTTTAGAAGAGCGTGTGAGGGGGAGGTTACAAGCGACACAAAACCAGAGAAGGTCGGGTAAGGCAGATACAGATGTATCTGCAGAAAGGGAGGTCTGGGACATCTCGTCGCTGGAGCTAGGCAAACTATCTGAAGGAAAAAGCAAATACTTCACACCTACAGGGACCTGGTAGGTACCACAAGTAAATGAAGCAGGCCAGCTGTAACGATAGGGAATAAGGTTTATAAATGTTATTGTCCTAGCAATTAAGGTCAAGCAAAATAATCCAAGTCCAAGTAGGTAAAATAGATTCTACCAGCAGGGGGCGCCTGTAGGTGGCTTTTATTGCCACCATACCAGGTTTGGTAACTGGGAGAGGTTATTACCACTAGAGGCTCCAGCTTTGACAGTTCCTAAGCAGCTTGAGTTCCCTGCAGTTTGCGAGGAGCATGAAGCTTGGACTTGGATTTCCAGAGCACTGCTGATTACGTGATGAGGGTAGAGGTGAGGCACATTTGGTTTTGGAGCTGAGCAAGCAGGTTCTTCAAGCGAAGTTGGAACTCTGGGTCTTCTTAAAAGGACAGGCTTTTGCAAAATTGTATTCTAGTTACATTAGTGGCAACTCTCAAGGAAACCTGTCCTTTTTTCCTTTTGCTACTATCTTGTCTTCCAGCCCTGGTCTACCATCTCCCTGATGCCCCAGACAGAAACTTGAGACTTGAAACTGTTTGGGAAGGGAGGAAGGGCTGGCCTCAGCTCTGAGAGTTGCTTTACTTTATGGTGTTTATGGTTTGTGGGGTGTGTATGGGGTTTAGGAGGGGTTGGGAATTACATCCAAGGCCTTCCCACTAAGCTACATTCTCAGCTCTTTTATTTCGGTCTTATTAAAACACTAACTTGCCCGGGCCAGGATTGAACTTTCAATATTCCTCCTCACCATCCCAGAGTGCTGGGATGACAGAACCACACCTGGCTCCTTGTGGTATTTTAAAGATGCTACGCAGCATCCTACAGTTCATAATCCACAGACAGAAAGCTGTTGCTACAAGGTAAGCAGAACATAGCACTAGAGAATGCTAAAGAATGCGTCTTGTGCTTGGGTCTCGGCACCCCTTGGGGAATGGACAATTGGGCCCCGGCTAGGGAGAAGGAAGCCAAGCACAGCAGATGCTTTCTAGTTGTTTAAAATTTTGATATTTCTTCATCATAGATTTTTGCACTAATTTCATCTTCTAATACATCATATTAGAATAGAGTTTATCTTGAATACTTGAGATTGGGGCATCTTATCTCAGGTGTGGTTGTGCCCCTGAACCTAGTCCCAGCCCTGTGCACCTTCATGGTCGAGGCTTGGACTGTCAGCAGCAAGACATTTGGCCCGATTTTCTCTCCCAGGGCTTGCAGTAATTCTTTGCTATATCCTTCAAGCTCTGATGTAGAGCTGACTTCAGTGTTTCCGGACTTGCACTGAGGTAGCCTACAAATGAAATACTCTGTTTGACTAAACTATTTTAATGCAAAGGATGATACTGGTTGATGCTGGTTACCGTTCTTTTCCAAAGCGGCCTGAATTAGCATGAGATTCACTCTTAGATCCACCATACTCACTTGAACTATGCAAGGTTGAAACACTGTTGAGGTTTGATAATCCCCCCCTTTTATGTATTTGATACAGGGTCTCACTGTGCAGCTCACCCTCGTAGTGATCCTCCTGTTCTCAGCCGCCCCAGTGCTGGGATTACAGGCATGCACCACCATGGCCAACTTGGTCTCTGGCTCAGTGTGCTCCGGGTGTGGGGCCGATGTAGTACAAGGGACTGGAGATCAAACCCTGGTCCTGCACTTGCCAAAGCAGGTTTCATCATCTTTTGTCTAGAGCTGCTGGACATTTGCTGCTGAGCTTGGTGGTTCAGTATTTTCGTTTCTTTATAGAGTAAAATAAAAATGAAAGTAAAACTGAGTATACAGTGTGAGTTTGGTTTCCTCATTAAAATATGCTCTTGGTTGTGGTGAGGCTTGTTGAGACTGTTTCTCAATATTTTTAAGCCCTTGCCAGCTGGAAGAAAGGACAAAACAGCTGTTCTAGACTGCCAAGAAATGGGCTTCCAGTAATGTCAGGTGCAAAGGGGAGAGTCTGCCCTGTGGTCTCTCTTCCTGTGTGCTGGGAGGGTTTATTTTGATTAACCCCTTGGTTATGAAGTTGGGAGCCAGGTGTTGATCAGGGTGTGGCTACTGACTTGGTCATAACTGGCGGCAGATACTCCAGATTATGCGGGGCAACATTCTGCTCAACAGTCATAAACACTGACCTGGGGCATGGTCAGATCCATTGCTATTTAATATGTTAATTATTCTTGGAAATAGACGCAAATATTTTGGGATGAATAATCTGAATCTTACTTTCAAGAAGTTCCTTAAAATGACAGCAATAGTGGTGGAGGAGATAGCCGGGCCACCTAAGCACCTGCCTGGCAAGCACTAGGACCTGGGTTGGATCCAATAGTACTGACCCTTGTAACCTTGCACCAAATAAATAAATAAAAATATTTTTAAAAATTAAAAAAATAACAGCAATAATTGTGTGTGTTCTTGTATATGGATAGAAAACAAATATGCTGAATGTTAACAATTCCTGAATCAAGTGAAGGACTTATAATACTTTATCATGCTACTTAGCAAATTTCTAGGTTTAAAATTTTATTTCAAAATTGTTCAATGGGAAGGAAAAAGTGGGATGAAGAAAATGACAAATTAAAAAAGGGAAAGTATATATTTAGGTATATTGCAGAATAATTTGGATAACTGTGTTGTCGATTTCTGCTGTTTTTTTTTTTAAATGTGTAAAATTTTAATTTAGTTTTATCCTCCTCAAAATGTAAAGCAGTACACCAACAGTCTACCAATAGGACAACGGATTGAGTGTAGAAATTTTATGCAATGGAATACTACACACCAGCAGCGAGGAACTATTCCTATGTTGACCAAAGAAGCAGGTACAAAATCATACACAGATCAATCTCATTTGTGTGAAGCTGACTGATAGACAAAATTAATCAACAACAGTGAAAATTAGAATAGTGACTACTTTGGAGATACAGGCAGAAGAGAAGTTGCTGTACTTTATGAAATGCATACATTTCCATTTTAAAGCCTAAAATTATATTAATGTCAGATATCATTTTTGGAATTTTTTCACAACTTTATAAAGAACTATCTTGTGGTTATTTTTTCACTTTCTTTGTTTCTCCAGGTTTTTTTGTTTGTTTGTTTGTTTTGGATAGGGTTTTGCAATGTAGTTCAAGCTAGTTTTGAACTCACTATGCAGCCCAGGCTGTTCTCAAAGTCGAAGCAGTCCTGCCTCAGCCTCCTAAGTGCTGGGATTATAGGCATATACCGCCTCACCTGGCTTGTTTTTCACTCTTGTGTTTTCAAAATTATTTATAAGCAATAGTGATTCATAATTAGAAAAGTCATTTTTAACATTTCAGATGGTGATTCCTGAAAAATTAATCAATAGTAATAGAAGTTAGTGGCCTAAGAGCCACAGCACCATATGTACCCATGGACATGACATGGGCTTTTGGTGTGAGCACAGGTTCAAAGCCAGAGGTTCCTGTGAGAAGAAATGCCCCCAAACACACAAGTAACTGAGGGAGAACTTGCATTTTCCCTTTGACATCCATGGGCTTCTGCCAACTTTTATTTAAATCTCACAGAATAAGTTGACCTCTCCCTGTATTATTTTTGTATTAATTATAAGCAGGCTCATTCATTAAAACAATTTTAAAATAAAAGTAATAAATTGAAACTACATATATAGAAGGGGACTTGATAAAAGTATCAATTAATTACAAAGCTCAACAAAATTTTAAGGTTTATAGAGTCCTATGTGGAAAATTATCTCTCACTGTGCACATTAATTTTAATAAGCACATTATATTATGTGTGATGTGTGTGTGTGTGTGTGTGTGTGTGTGTGTGTGTTTTAGGAAGATGACAGGTAAATGGATAGAAAGTATTCCTTTTATACAAAACAAAAATTGTTCTTATCTGTTATAGTTTGGGGTTTTGCAAAGGGGAGCAATACAGGACACATAGATTATAGAATGTTCTTATAATAATTTCCCAGAGTCATATACAAAAGGAATGCAAGAAATCTGTCCACACACTAAGACCAAAGAATCCAGCTGAGAGCCTGGATCTTACAGAAAAGTACTGCGTAAGTCCAGCTGAAGTCCTAGAGCCCACGACAATGTCTCATTCAGCCCCCTTCACAGGCCTGCACTGGGAAGGCCCAAAGTTCACAGGTGAAAGCTAGAAAGTCTGTGTCAGCAGGGTGAAGGGTCTGTGCCAGCAGGTGAGGGACCTGAGCTGGAGTCAGGAAGCAACACTCGAGGTAAGAACCAGAGCTCCCTCCAACGTACCGCAGCCATCCTCAGCAGCAGAGAGGTCCCGAGCTACTCTGACAACAAGGGCAGCTGAGTTCCTCAGGACAGCCAGCATGACAAGCTCCTCCGAGAGAACCAACAGCAGCCCCAGAAAACCAGCAGCTCCTGCGGCCCTCTTCTTCCTCTCCAGCTCTGCTTCTTATGCTGCTGGCAGCAAGCCTCAAGGGGCCTCCCACGCCCAGCACCATGCTGGTTCGGCTCACCTGGGCATTACAGTGGGCACTGACTGCCCATTGTCAATCCATGGCGTTATCCATTTGCTTCACCTGCGACTTTATCAGAGGGATGTCCAGTAGCCAGCGGTGACAGAGAGGACTTGGACGAGGTAACACGGCATTGTAACTGGTGCTCAAGGGCTTGGTAGGAAGCCCCTTGAGAGGCGGCCTGGAGCAGTACTGTCTGGAGTTCTGTGGCTTTGCCCCATGCACTTCTCACTTCAGGAGCCAGGCTATTATTTGGAACACTGTAACTCTCCTAAGGTAGTGGGGGGAGAACAAACACAAGGTGGAGTCAAATCCTGCTGTTCTTTTTTGAAAGGAGCACTTAATGCTTAAAACTTCCTTTTTTTTTTTTTTGTCTTTTTGAGACAGGGTCTCACTGTGCAGTTCAGGCTGGCCTCGAGCTCACTTTGTAGCTCAGGCTGGTCTCAACTCACAACAATCCTCCTGCCTCAGCCTCCCGAGTACTGGGATTACAGGCATGTGCCACCACGCCTGGCTAAAACTTCTTTTTGTACTCTGATTTATTTTCCTCTTTTGAATTTCTTATAACTTCTTTGTTATTTTGTTTTCTTTAAACAAATCTTACAAGTTTATATCTGATAATCTGATGAACAAATTTGAAGACAGTATTATGTAATACAATAACCATTGCTGAAATCCTATTTGTGTAGTGAAATCTTATATCATTTCTAATCTTTTTTTTTTAACTATCACTATTTTTCCCCCCTGCAGTACCAGGGATTGAATTAAGGACCGTATAGTGCCAGGTTGGGATATTTTATATTCTTTTTTTTTTTTTTTTTCAGGTGGCAAAGCCAGACTTTATTTTGAAAAAGACAGTTGAATTTGAATTGGGTTTTGGTGGAGGGCATGGGCAGGAAGGGGTACCCAGGCAGTAATGTCCCCCCAAGGCGGGGCTGAGGGCTAAGCTGAGCCTCAGGTGGGTCTCTTGCTCCCAATGCTCCCTTGTACAGCTGTCTCCCTACAGGCTCTCAGGCAGCCTCGTGAGACATGCGGGCTGGAGAGGCTGCTGTGGCTCATTCACTTGGGCAGGGCATCAGAGGTCTCAGAAACGAGCTTCCTATCACAACCACAGCGGACTTGGTGCGGGAGAAGCCAGGGCTTTGGAGGCTCCCAAAGCCAGGGCTTGTGAGGCTTGTGAGGCCCCCATAAGGTGAGCTCACCATTCCTGCATAGCCACTGGTGGTCTTTATGTGGGTTCTCAGTTCCACATCCCAGCCTCCGGCCTGTTCTCCTCGCCATCCGGCAGCTTGCGGTAGGTGATGATCTCGATGTCCAGGGCCAGCTTGACGTTCATGAGCTCCTGGTATTGCGTAGCTCTCATTCCATGTCCTGCTTGGATTTCTGCAGGAGTCCTCAAGCTGGGCCAGCTTTGCATTGATGTCCTTAATGGCCATCTCCCCACACTGTTCAGCATCAGCGACAGCAGCCTCCAGGGATGCTCTCTGGCCTTTGAGGGTCTCAATCTCTGCCTGCAGGCAGCGGATGCTGCGGTTCACCTCAGAGACTTCGTGAGGTAGAGGTCATCCCTGTGCTTCCCAGCCAGAGTCTCCAACTCTTCATACTTGATCTGGCACATGCTCTCGGCCTTGGCCCAGCTGCGGTTGGTGACCTCCTCGTGCTGGGCCTTGAACTCGGCGATGGTGCCGTCCAGGTCCAGGGAGCGGCGGTTGTCCACGGATAGCACCACAGATGTGTCTGAGATCTGAGACTACAGCTCATGTATCTCCTCTTCATGCAGCTGCCTGACAAAACTGATCTCGTCAGTCAGCTCTTCCAGGGGTGACTCGATTTCCACCTTGCTCGTGTAAGCTTCATCCACATCCTTCTTGATGAGGACAGATTCATCCTCCATCTCCGTACTGTTGTAACTCAAAAATCAAATGACAATGGGACAAGTCCAAAAATTTGAAGCACTTTTTTTTAAGCTGGTACCCAGTGCCACCCTCTGAGTCCAAGAGACAGAGTGGAGCCCTGAGTGTAGAAATGAGTAACTATTTAAGCCTAAAAACCGCAAAGGCAGGGGAGGGGTGGGGAGATTTTTGTAAAGTGGCAGGGTCATTAGGTTAATTCCTGTAAAGTTGTAGGGTCATTAGTTCAGCATTGGGTGGGATGTGGGGTTGCAAGTGCATGGAGTTTGCCAAGATCCTCAAAAATAGGGAAGGGGTACAGATGTCCGTCAAGATAAGGCTTGGGTCACAGGAGTGAGGGAGTTGGGAGGGGTAGGCGCATACAGAACAGGAACATGGTGAGGTTAGAAGGGCAACACAATGGAGTGAATTTTGTCTGGGTATAACACGAACGCTTGTTGATCTCATCTTCATATTTATTCTTGAAGTCCTCCACCAGCCCCTGCATGTTGCCAAGCTCCACCTCCAGCTTCATTTTCTCCACCTGAATTCATTTTCTCCTGACCCAGTGAGTCCCGCTGCCACGGGAAGTTGTTGATGTAGCTTTACGAATATGTCATCCATGTTACTCTGGGAAGTCTTGCTGCTGCAGGAGGCCCCACTTGGTCTCCAGCATCTTATTCTGCTGCTCCAGAAACCGAATCTTGTCGGTGAAGAGGGCGAACTTATTATTGAGGTTCTTTTTTTTTCTTGAACCGAGTGTTGAACTCAGGCCCTTGCACTTGCCAGGGAAGCACTTATTCCACTGAGCCATCTCCCCAGCTGTTGAGGTTCTTGATCTGCTCCTTCTCCTGAATCTGCACTGCCTGGACGTTGGGGTCCACCTCCAGGTTCAAGGGGTTCAGCAGGTTCTGGTTCACCTGGTTGGCCATGATGTTCCTCACTCCACCAGCCCCGCCTTAGGCACCCTGGAAGCTGCCACTGCTGCCCATTCGGGAGAAGCTGGAGGTGCTGAGGCGGGAAGCAGGCCCGCTGGTGTAGGAGAGGCTGCTGAAGGGGGGGGGCGGTGGTGGACATCTTGTAGGACTTCTGGTTCACCCTTATGGACATGGTGGGGGGCGGACTGAAGATGGAGACTCAGAAGGAGCCTGACAGCCACTTCTGGATGGTGGATATTTGTATTCTTTAAAAATAACGACAACAACAATTATTCCAAGGCCAGCCAGATAGCTCAGCAAATTAAAGTGCCTGCTTAGGCAGTCGCAGGGACCAGCGTTTGATTCTCGTGCCTGCTGGCCCCGCCCCCAGGACGTGCTGAGACAGGGATTGAGACTGGGCATGGTGCCGCAAGACTGTAATCCGAGTTTGGGAAGCTGAAAATAGGAGAATATTTATGTGTTCGATCTATGTAGTGAGACCCTGTAGACTCTGTACTAAATACATTAAAAAAAAAAATCAAAACAGAAGATTTTAAAAATCAGTGTTACTGGGAGTAGTGGTGAACGCTGTAATCCCAGGACTCAGAAGGCTGAGTCAGGAGTATTGCTGTGCCTTCCAGGCGGCCTAAGCTACACAGTGAACTCATGGACAGCCTGAACTACAAAGTGAGACCCTGACCCAACCTTCTCTCCAAAAAAAGAAAAATTTTTTTAAAGTCAAGGTTAAGTTTCATATATATTCTTTCTATCTATCTATCTATCTATCTATCTATCTATCTATCTATCTATCTATAGCATCTGTTAATTTATCTTCAAATACAAGCTAGTAGATAATACAAGAAGAAGGCAAGGATCATATGGCCATGTTGTCCTTAGCAATATTTTTCTAAAATTTAATTAAAAATGCTTTTTTTTTTTTTTCTGGGTATTGAACCCAGACCCTTGGCAATCAACTATGGCCCTCTTTATTATTTCCTGCCAGGATCTCTCTAAGTTGTCCATACTGGGCTTGAATTTGTAATCCTACCTCAGCCTCCAGAGAGCTGGTTTTATAAGCATGTGCCTCCACGCCCAGCTAACCCAATATTTTTTTAATTAAAAATCCAGCCTATGCATTCCATTCTGTTATCATTCTAATGGATTTTTAAGCCAGTGTGGACTGACTGATATTTGCTCTTTGGGTTTGGACTGGCACTGCTTGCCCCAATCGGAAAATGACTCAGGTTTTAATGATGGTGTGATTGTCAAGAATGCTTGGAAGCTATTTATGAATTTGTTTCTATATTGTTTCTAGTTCCAGAAATTTCTTAATTGACTTCCAACATCAGTCTGCTGTTCAATTTTGTAAGACCAGATATCTTCTTCAAAACAAGATTTATTCAAATGATTCACGCAAGTCTCTGCTCCCATTTCCAACCTCCTTCTGAGAAATTTGCATACATTTCCAAATGATTTCCCCTCCCCCACATCAAATGCACATAAATAGTGGGTGTTGAGAAGATCAGGAGGTTGTGTGAGTAAATTAACACCAGCTGTCTGAAGGCTTCATCATAATTTCTTTCCTTGAGGTTTTTTGTTACAGCTGACAGACAAGGTTGTCTAAGGAAGGAAATAAGTTTCTCTTTCTCTTTCTCTTTCACACACACACAC
>PVKA01028422.1:0-29410 GCA_004027165.1 Ctenomys sociabilis
TAATACACTATATTAATAGACTGAAATCTAAAAACCACATGATCATCTCAATTGATGCAGAGAAAGCCTTTGACAAAGTCCAACACTCATTCATGTTTAAGGTCCTACAGAAAATTGGAATAGATGGACTGTATCTTAACTTGATAAAAGCCATCTATGACAACCCAAAAGCTCATATAATCCTAAATGGGGAAAAACACCCTGCCTTTTGGCTGCTTCCAGGAACTCACTGCTGGGGAGAGAGAGGAAAGAGGGAGAGGGTTAAAGCCCAGCGACAGGCAGTACTAATAGGGCGAGAAAAGTACCAAGTGCTGGGCGAGGGAAGCGGGAAGCCTCGCACCTAGATAGCTAGGGCAGTGGGCTGGAGGGCATGTCTCTTACTTTTACCTTCTTTCATACAGTGAAGAAGCCAAAGGGTGAACTGGGACTAAAAAGACATCTAAGAGGGAGAAAAATATTCCAGGCAGTGGTTTGAGAAAGCAAACGGTGTCACTCAGTCTGAACTACCAAAAAGATTGTCCAGCTCAGGTAGAGTGATAAGCATGACCCTTCTTTTGACTTTTAAGGCCCCACTCTCTCCCCTGCTGCTTTGGTGAGGCGGGCTTGGGTTGCTGTCTTTCAGGCTTAAGGTTTGTGGAACATCAGGGGTACTTAGGCCTTAGAACAACGCCTACATGGGACGAGTTCACAGACAGAAAGCCTGGACCCTAGGGTAGTAGAGGTGTCTGATTCACACTTAGGCTATGAGCCTGGGTCTCCTCTAGTAGCTCCCCTTCTTAAAAGCTGCCTTTCTTTCCCACCTAGGAATAGCCTGGCACACATGTATAGCTTTTGTCCTAAACATGCTGTTTTCTTCCAAAACCTGATACTATTCTCCTTATTTTTTGTGAGTTAGTTTCCTTTGCCCGAATCTACTCCTTGACACATCCTTACTCATCTCGAAGTGTGTCCTGTTGACAAAGCAGCCCAAATCCTTGCTCCTAAGTCCAGGTCTCTCTAGCCAGATCTCATACAGATACACACAATACCCATGACTGTAAATGCAAATATGGCTTTAATTGTTGTTTGCATTGTGTTTTTCTCACTCTACACTTTATTCAAATGTTTCTCCATTAAAAGGTGCAGCGATAACTCCTTGTTTTCAATGACTACATATTACTGTTACTATTGTATGGATGCACCATATAGATATAATCAATTTTATATCTAAAGTAATTCACTGTTTTCAGTTTTTACCACTAGGCAATGCTATGTTAAATTGTTTGTCTGGGATCAGGGAGATAGCTCAGCAGCTTAAGTTCCTGCCTGGTAAGTGCAAGGTTCTGAGTTCCAATCCTAGTATCAAAAAAAAAAAAAAAGATTCCTAAATAAATTCTTTCCTAGATAAATTCCTTATCTATGTCTTCAAACTTTTTCTTCCTTCCCCCTTCCTTCCCCCTCTGTCCCTTCCCCTCCTTTCCCTTCCCTTGCCTTTTCCTTAGTTGTGGTGTGAGGGATCAAACCCAGGGCCTCATTCAGGTTAGGCAATATTCTTATCTCTGAGACATAAACCCAGATGTTCTTTCCAGGGAATATTTTCCAAGTAGGATTACTGGGTAATCTATAATACCGATAGTATTGTATTATATATGATGAATATTTATAATAGTCATATTCATGCACATATATGCATATATGCTGCTTATTTCTATTTATACTTTCATGCCTTTTGAAAAAGATGAAGCACATAAGTTTCACTAATAGTTAAGTTACTCTTTTCCCCATGTCTACTATAGTATTAGGTATTGTAGTTTGTTAGGTTTTCTGAGACTACTGACTATAAAACATCAATCACTATTAAACAGTGTACATTGAAAAAAAAACAGTGTACATTTTACATCTTCCTAGCTACTAGAAAATCTTATTTTGAAAGTTTCTTTCTTTCATTCATTATTCATTCTTTTGCTATTTGGATTTTTCCTTCTGTAAATTCTCTCTCTCTCTCTCTCTCTCTCTCTCTCTCTCTCTCTCTCTCTCTCTTTTCCCTCTCTCTCTCTCTCTCTCTCTCTTTTCCCTCTCTCTCTCCTCTCTCTCTCTGTACCAGCCAGGGATTGAACTCAGGACCCTGTACTTGCCAGGCAGGCACTTACTCTACTAAGCTATCTCTCTGGCCTCAATGTAAATTCTCTGTTGACATCACATCCTCTTATACTGGATAGTTCTTTCTTCTTTGCTAAACATAGTTTGAATTATAGGTATATGTAAACAGTTTTCTTGTCAGGAATATTTCAAGTATTTTTTCTAATGCTACTATTTCTCTCCTGAATTTATATATTTTCTGCACATACAATTTGTATGCAGTTACATTTGCTTTAATAGCATTTGGGGTTTCCAGACTTGATTTGATTTTATTTTTTTAAATCAATGTCTTTATTAGCAAAGGCCATTTTAATTCTTGTAAGTTCATCTTAACATTAAATAGGATAAGATGCTTAATAGCTGTAAATTCATCACTTTATCCCAGTTTAGTTCTTGTCAATGAACTTGCTGTGGACTTATTTATATTTTAATAGAAGCCATGAATCATCCGATACTTAAATAGATGTAGCTAGTTACATTGGCAATTGAAAATTTATAGATGTTTTATTAGGCCCAAATAAAAAAGTCAAGCAGGATACGTTTTAAAAATAGTTTATCACTGGACATACATCTTTTTAGAACAAGTATAATTTACAGAATTTATATGTCAGTTTTTGTCAAATATTAACATGAACCTAGCAATTTGTTTTAGCTGAAATAGTATTTTAGTAAAACCCATCTCTAGTTACCAAAACAGAAAAATCAGAAGTTGAAGGGAATTTAGCATAACTTAGAAATGTCTTAAGAATGCTTTTTTTAGAAATGTCCTAAGAATTCTTAAGCCATACAATATTTTAAGTAGAAAAACACGAATTTAAAAAGTTTGGTAACTGTTTCTATAGTTTATGAGAATATATTAATTGGTCTCTTTAAAACCCAACTAAAAGTTCATCATATTAAATGCTGTAAAATAAAGGCAAGGCTAATCACCTTAAAAAATTAATGTATACAACACTTCCAAACATCAGAGATACCATTTAGTGGCTAAGTGCCCAGTACAAAATACTAAACAAAAGACATTTCCTGGATTGTTTTTCACTTGCAGCCACCTGTTATTCAAAGACTTCCCATAAATAAAATCTACAGTGCAATTTGCTTAGTGAAGACCACTCCATTCCCTCCACCAAGTTCTTAATTTTCTCCCCCAGCATTCCCACACCCCCACCATGGTACCATATTATTAAAAACATTAAGTACCTGTGATTTATGCCTCACATCAAGGCATTGTTTGGATAATTTCAAATAATGTACAGCTCATGTAAAAAAGGTGTTTTGTGATCACAATTACTTCCAAAATCATTATAGTCAAATAACCTCACATATCATGCCTTAACAACTATAAAACCATGACTCTGACACATGGCAATTTATAAGTTCAACAAATGTGAAATGCTACAAGATGTGAATAGCTGCTCTTCTGTTTTAAGTGTTAAGGGTTCTGTTGAAGAGTGCTGCAAAACTTTTTTTTGTATTTTAATTTTTATTTATTTATTTTTGTATTTTAAGGAAGGGTCTACATGGTGTTCAGGATCTCTCTACTAGATCTGACTCCTAGTGATCCGCCTGTTTACAGCCTCCTAAGAGCTGGGGTTACGGGCATGGGCCACCACACCCAGTCTCAATTACCATCTCAGTGAACCTCATGGGGCAGGCCCAGCACTTCAGGCCTGGGAATAAACTGTGCCCCTGAGCCCGCTTGCAGGCTCTTTAATCCCCAGAGCTACTTGGCTGGCCCTCCAGTTTGTTTTTTCCGTGAGCAGAACCAGCCCAGCGTATAGTGTGCTATGTCATAAAAGTACAAATCCAAGGAAGATAATGCCTTTTCCACGTCACAAAACTTTTGGCAAACCAATAGTTCCTTTTAATAAAATAAAATAGTATTTCTGTTGGAGTCATATTACTGTAATGATAACTTTTACTCCAAAAATGTCATTTAAGTACAAGATCAAAACATGGTGGTTTTTAGCAGAGCGAGTTATTTTATACAAATTAAGTAAGGTCTTTTACAACTACACAATTCCTTCTTTTAAGTAAACTCCTACCCCACTGTCCCTCTAGTTTGCAGCAGCACAGCAACCTGTGTGTGTAAAGGTGGCTCTGCTTTGTTCTGGGCTTGAAAGTTTCAACGCTGCACCTTAAGAAGGCTCACTGTCTTTATTAATTTTTCCTAGTACATTTATAAAAAGTGACATTTCACATAAATGCTGGAGCCCTAACAATTAGTCATTTCAAGTCATACTCACATCAGATGATCCCTGTGATTTAGAACACCTGTGCTTTATGTTTTGATGAAAATCACAAAGCTTTACTCCAGGTTATCAAAAAAAAAAGATTCTACCTAAGATATAGATGTTTTTTAAAAAATAACAAATAAATATATTGTCAGCTTGGAAAGACCTGCTGTTACCAATTTTCTTTGTCATTTCTCTACAAATGCCGCTGCCACCATGGATGTCCTTATGCTTCCTCTTGCTGAAGCTGCCAATTCTTCAATCTCAGCATTTAATTTATGTATTCCCCATTCCCTTGCTTCTCCACCTTTCTTAGCATTTGAGAACACTTTGCTTGTCATCAGCCCTTCCAGGTAACTGCCCAGGCTGGCTCCTTTCACTGTGATTATGGGTTCCTGAGTCAAATCAGTTTTCTCTGGGTACTGAGGATGTAGCTTGTATATAAGTCTCTCACCTACTGAAGCCATATTTGTCAAGTAAATACGAGTAGAGTTGAGTTCCATTGTTTTCTTTACAGGATCAACTACAGAATATTCTTGGATGTATGGTTTGATTCTTGCTGCACCAATGATAGACTTCACGATGGAAGGCCGTCCCAACTCTGTGTGCTGAAGTCTGTGGCTGTGCGGCTTTCCAGAAGGATCTGTGTGTCTGTCCAGCACATCAGCTCTGGCCACACTTGAGTTCATAGTGCTCAGGTATTTCTGCATCGCAGCTGTGGCAACAGTTTCCCACAAGTGGTCAAATATACGCTCCGAAGTCCAGATCTTCATAGTGTTGGAGGCTTGATTGACATTCAGAGGCTCTTGGGACCATGAAGCACAGAGGTACCTGGCTCCAGACCTGATTTTAAAGCTGTCTCCCCAAATCCTAGTTTCTTTTTTTCACAATACCTTTGATTTTCTCAGAAATGTTTAGTTTTTTTTTTTTACATTAAGATCTTTAATTGTCAAGTCATCATTTTATATTATTAAAAGCAAATAAAAGTTATTTATAATTTCCTCTCATATAATTAGCTAGTTTGAATAACTCTACTCATTTTCCTAGTGAATTAAACCACTATCTTGTCATAGGTTAAAATTTCAAATACAGGGGCATGAACTTAATTCTTTCTACAATTCTGGTCACAGAATTTTTTTATTTTAGTTAATTAATTTGTTTTATAATTAACACATTATGCATTGTTATCTTCTTAGTGGTAATCCATAATACGAGAAGCAGATAGGATATCCTGTCCAGACACTGTTAGTACAAATCTTCTCATTGAGTTAAGAAAAAGTACCTGTATATCTATCCTAAGCTGTGTATCTATCCTAACTATTCTGTATATACAAATACAAAATGGTCCTTCCTTTGTAGCCCCTTTTTCTGTTTATTCCTTTCAGAGATGGATATTCTATTGGCATCTAAATACTGTAGGCTCATGAATTCAGCAAAACAGTATAACACAGTCCAGCAGTCCACAACAGTAGTGGGTTATCTGCAGAAGTTGTTGACCTGAGCCATTCACAGCTTAGTATATTAATGTGGCTTTATTTTATATTCCTCCTTTTTATACTTTTCTGCTGGATAGTTAAGACCAAGATAAAGCAACACCTTTATAACAAGAAACGCAACTTTTGTATCAGATAAGGTCAGTCAGGTACCCTCAGGGTTTATCCTATAACCCGGTACCTTACTTTGCAGATCCTTTGTCAGTGTCAGCCATGTGGATGAGTCACAGCCATTGCTTGACCAACTTGCTCTCTGTGGAAGCCTGAGAGAAAGTTTTCTCTCCATGTGTCTCTCCTTAGGCACACTATACATCATTATCAATTGCATTCCTCTGTGGCTCCATAATCTCCTTGATCAGAAAATTTGGGGTGCAACTGAGTTACATGATGTTACAGTATAGGTTCTCCTGTGTCCTGAGTCTTCACTGACCTTGAAAGGCTAGGGCCAAAATGTTGGTTGACCTTGAAGCCCTTCCATTTCTCCAATTTTTGATCTGCAAACTTAGGTTGTTAACCCTTGAGAAGAGAAGCTTATTATTACCCTGCAACATATGCAGTTTGGTTTACCCACACTACTTGTCTAAATATCAGCCATCATAGGCATAACATGGAACAGATATTTTCCATAAAGTACTGAGATATTAAACTCCAAGATCTTACAGAATATGAAGAAAGAAAAAATAAACAAAATAGGAATGAACACTTACATACATTTATATAGAAATTTAGAAATCTATCCATAAAGAGCATTGTAGCAGGACTATCTTGTGATATTTTTGTGTGTCTTATTTTTCATTTGTTACCCTTAAAAAAAAACAAACCCTTTTATTTGAAAGAGAGCATAGTAATACTTGGTATGTCATGACAAGAACTATGTATTTAGAAGACCAGAGTAACAGGCATTCCTAGCGTGACCCTTCTATTACACATTGCTATCTTCAGTGAAGTTGCTTGGATCACAGGTATCAGCATATATAGTTTGTTGGGGTGAGAATCCAATCAATTAAGTACTAGTTTCAAAAATCTTCTGATGTTTCTCAGGATCATTGCCTTGCCCATCTAGTGCATATAAATGAATGGTTTTGTCCTTGTTTCCTAGCTTTTCTCCTTGCCCTCTCCTCATTGTCCAATCCTCAAGTTCTCACTTTCCTTTTAATTGTGTTATATCTTTCTATTTGTAATTCTTCTTTTGAGTACTTATACTAGAGAGACTACATGATATTTGCACATGTGGGTCTGGTTTATTTTGCTTATAAGTATATATTCAAGTGCATCCACTTAAATATGAAGGCTTCAAGTTTATCATTCTTTATAGTTGAGTAATACTTCATTGTATAAAAATACCACATCTTTTTCAACCATTCCTCATGTGATGGGCATTTTGGTTGTTTCCAAGATTTGGCTATCACAAATTGTGCTGCTATAAACATAGGTACACGTATATCACTATGATAGGATGTTTTCAGCTCCTCTGGGAAAATTCCCAATAGAAGGATACCTGGCTCAAATGAGATTCCCAGTCTTAGTTTTTTAAAGAGTCTCCACACTGATTTCCATAATGGTTGCACCAGTCTACATTCCCACCAGCAGTGGAGAAGGGTTTCCTTTTCCTCACAACCTCTCCAGCATTTGTTGTTGGTTGATTTCTTTATGATAGCCATTCTTTCTGGGGTTAGATGGTATCTCAGTGCTGTTTTAACTTGCATTTCACAGATGGCTAGTGATGTGGAACATTTTCATATATATATTCACTTCTTTAATTTCATCCTCTGAGAAATGTGTGTTCATCTCGGATGCCCATTTCTGGATTGGGTCTTTAAATTTAGGGGCCCTAATGTTTTTTAGTTCTTTATAAATTCTAGAGAGTAGACCTTTGTCTGAGTGCTTATGAGTTAGGATTTTTTCCAAATTTGTGGTTTTCTTTTCACTTTGTTGGTAATTTCTTTTGATGTGCAAAAGCTTCTCAATAAGAGGTGGTCCCAGTTGCTAATTCTTTCAAGTAATACCCATGTGATTTGATTTTTATTCATGAACTCTTTACCTACCCCTATGTCTTCAAGAGTTCCTCCTACTTTCTCTTCCAGGACATTGAGTGTTTCTGTTTTAATGTTTAGATCATTAATCCATTTTGACTTTAGTTTAGTGCATAGTGATAGATCTGGGTCAAGTTTTAGTTTTCAGCATGTGGAGAGCCAGTTTTCCCAGCACCATTTGTTAAAGAGGCTATCTTTCTTTCAGTGAGCGTGTTTGGCCCCTTTGTTGAAGATCAAGTGGTTGAATATGTTCACAGAGGCCTCTGCATATTCTAGTATGTTACATTCATCTTCAGGTCTATTTTGTTGCCAATACCATGCTGATTTTATAGTATAATTTCAAGTCAGGAATTGTAAAGCCTCCTGCCTTGTCTTTGTTGGGCAGGATTGCCTTTGCTATTCTAGATCTTTTCTGGTTCCAAATAAATTTTAGGAATGATTTATCTAGGTCTGGGAGGTATGTTGGTGACAGTTTGATGGGGATTGCATTGAGTCTATACAACAGTTTTAGGAGTATGGCCATCTACATGATGTTGGTTCTTTCTATCCAGGAGTAGGGTATATCTTTCCATTTTCTGAAATCCTCTGTGATCTCTTTTTTCAGATTTCTGTAATTTTCCATGAAATCTCATCACAGAATTCATTCCACCTCAGAATTTGTTCCTATAACCAGATTCATGAAAAGAATTAAGTTCATGAACCTTGGTACCATTTAAATTTAACATTTAGTCTCCATTTTCCCTACTTGTCTGTTGTGATAGCAATGTCAGACATTCCATATGATCCTCTAATTTGCCTAAGCCCTCCTCATCCTCCATTAGTCAGAGCCATGTGACCAAGGCAGGTCAGTAGTAGAGATGATGTATGTCACTTCTAACCTGAAGCATGAAAACCAAGAGGGAAAGTTGGGCAAGAAAGACAGAGCCAGACAAACTTCTTTTCTCTGACAGTTCTGCATCTTCTGGATGACGTAGCTACAAGATGACAGGTCTCTGTCACCTTCAGTACCCAGTGACTGACTGTGTCACACATGCTTCTGCCAAAACCTTATATAAGGATGTGTTTCATCAGCAAGAGATGAACTTTCATCGTGTTAATGCATCAGGACTTGGGATTAATTCATTACTCACAGTTTGATTGATCATGCTGAGAAATAGAGGAATAAAAATTCTGATACCTGGCAAGTTTAACTCATTCATGCTTTTATTTGTTTCCTCATATCACATTTAACCTCTAATATGTTGCATTCAAATTGTAAAACTCTGAACAAAACAGCCTGCACTATTATTGCAATTACTATCATAATTGCAAAAGATCAGTTTATTTGTTAACAAAATTGTTATCTTTGATATTAAGGCTTATTAAAGCACATTATATGCCTTTCTGTTTTTTCGGGTCTTGTTTTCTCCCTTTCAAAAATTTAATACATTTGGGTCAAAATAGATCTAACCCTTTGATTATGTTTGTTTCACTGAATTTCACAGTTTTATTTACATTGTAAAAGGAAAGTTTTTCTTCTTAATTCTAGATTAAAGAGAAACTGCTGCCTTCTATGAATATGTATGTGTACAGGTGACTTTGTGTCCTAGCAATGCTATTCAGTTTTATTCAGTTTTGTACCTTTGAATTTGACTCTCCTTAGTTTTCAATCACATTATTCATATTTGTTTCGCTAAATTTCCTTTATCTTCCAAGACAAATAAATAATAATAACTGATAAATCTGCATGTCCTTAAATTTATGATGGTTTTAGTTTGTACCATTTAGGATAACTTTAGATGTTCAGTCTGCTGAATAATCATGTATGCTTACTGATTTTTTACTTTGTAGTATTAGTACAAATGTCCTGTCATTTAAAAAAAAAAGCATTCTTTTGGGGTTCCATTGATTGCATATTATTGTGATTTCTGACAAAATAAGTGGGTAGACTTCTTGTACTGATCTGAATGCTAGCAGCCCTCATAACCTTAGCATACATTCTGCTAGAGCTCAAGCTATGCCATTCCTCTGTTACATAGCTATATTAAGTTTACAGTGTTATTTTAAATTTTCACATATCTTTTTTTTTTTTGTTGGCACTGGGGATTGAACTCAGGACCCTGTGCTTGCCAGGCAGGCACTTATTCTACTGAGCTGTCTCTCCGGCCCATTTCACATCTATTTTCTAAATGAGATTGGAGCATACGTACGTTTTTCCTGAATTAATCAAGTTTTTACATTAGTGACACACATCAAAAAATGAATTGGAAAAAATCCTAACTATAGGCAGAAATAATTTTAGTCCTAGTCCTTGAATCAACAGCATTGACATCACTAGGAGTGAGTAGGAAAGTGCAAATTCTTGGGTGAGAGATAAGGACTCCGAAGTACTCGGTGGAAGCTGTACTTTAATAGGACTACAGTGACTTGTATGCACTTGAAACTTTGAGTTTTCTAAATTTCTCAGGTGATAAAAATTTCTTTTCTTTTTTCTTTTTTGGTATTTAGTAAAGGGTCTGCAGAGTCTCACTATTCAGATCAGATCCTCCTGTTTTCAGCCTCCCAAGCACTGGGATTACAGGCGTGCCCCACCACACCCAGTCTCAATAAAAATTTCTTGAAGTGCCAGTTAAAAGAATTATGTTCCCCTGAAAATTCTGATTTAGCAGTTTTAGTCTGGGACTCAGTAATCTAAGTTTTTAACAAATAATTGGGATCAACCTTATCTTCAAGGAAGTTTTTGAAATGTTTTATTTTAAATCCAGCATGAAAATAGATTTTTTTTCTTCATTTCAGATAAAATTTCTCCTAGTATTTTTTAAACCTCTTTTTCCATCACTTTTGTCTTTTTTGAATTTTTATTGCCACAAACCTGAGTTTCCTGGATCCATTTCCCAAATGGTTTAAAAACTGATCCTGACTCTGTAGTTGGTAGTATTTTATAAAATAAAATAGTACAGAATAGAAAATGTCAGGGTGCACAACACAGTGAGAGTAAGAATTACTTGTAGAACTTTTTTTTCCATTATAACCTTCTGTAGAGTTTCCCTATCAAATTTTCTTTTCTTTTCTTTCTTCTTTCTTTCTTTCTTGCTTTCTTGCTTTCTTGCTTGCTTGCTTGCTTTCACTTTCTTTCTTTCTTTCTTTCTTTCTTTCTTTCTTTCTTTCTTTCTTTCTTTCTTTCTTTCTTCTTTACTATGAGTTCTAGTTAATATTTTTTACTTTGAAGGCAGTTCTGTAACTTTCTTTAATATTTCCTCATGGTTTCTACTTTTTTATGTATTTCTGCTTTGTACTGAGAAATGTTTCTTGTACTTGATCCTTTATGCCAAATCATTGACTCTTAATAGAGTTACTGATATAATTTTGATATAAAATGTCCCCTCACAGTCTGATGTGTTCATGGATGGAGATTTTGTGTTTGTTTGGTTTTGTTTTATATTTTAGCTAAGGGTCTACAGGGTGTTCAGGGTATCACTACTAGATCAGACTCATAGTGATCCTCCTGTCTACAGCCTCCTGAGAGCTGTGAACACAGGCGTGTGCCACCACGCTCAGTCTCAATCACTGCTGAAACTCTGAACCAAATAACCTCCTTTTCCTTTGGTTTTGTTTTCAGCAACAATAAAACTAACTAATACAGGACAGTACTAGAGGAGTGAGCACATAGCTGTGACTGCAGTTGACCATACAGTTCCAATTCTAAGCTGTCTCGGATAGCTCCCTCACCAGGGTGCTGCTTTCTGTCCCTCTGCCCTCAGATTTTTCTCCTTCTCTGTCAGTGTCTTAAGAGCTCTGAGTTCCAACCCATAGAACTTGACACAGTCCTGAGGTTTGGCCCAAGGGCCTCCTTTGGCTGTGCAGCATACTGGATGGGGGGCAGGATTTCAGCCTGTGTCCACTCTTTCTAGCCTTTTGGGGAAACAATAGGAGAGTACCTGCTTTGGCCTGCTCTGCTGAGTCTTCCCGCTCCTCTATGTCTCCAGGTATGTGACCCATGGCCTACTGTGAGCAAGTTCAACCGTGCTCACAGGGTGCAGCCTCTCTCTCTAGAGCAAAGCCTTCCATTTTAAAGGCTCAATGGTGGATGGTGGGCAGGATGCTGCAAAGTGTTTTCTAGTACTTGAGAAAGTGAAGGGCAGTAATTGCTTGTTTTTGTATGTTACGCTTCCTTTCTGATTGTAATATGTGGCTTCTCTGGGCTCTAACCACAATTAATTCCCTTGCTGGATTTCCTCTTCCAGGCAGCACTGAGAAGAATACACAGGGATCCTACCTCAGGAGTCTCTGCAGAACTAGTTCCTTCCCTCGGGCTCTTAGTACTGCTTCTAGGATGGTGTGTCCCTGGGGTTAAGGGAGTCAAGAGAGCTCCAGACCAGTGGAAGCTCTGCTTCCATTTTTAACAATTCATATGGTTAATTTTATCTAGAGAAAGGGAAGGGCAGGGAAAGGAGGAATAAAGCCCAGTCCCCTGGAACCACCGTGTGCACGCATTCTCTTCTTCCTTCCAAGTGATGATGGGGTTATCTTTAGTCACTGGCTTCCTTCCTTAGCCATTCTTTCATAAGGCAAACTGTCTGTGGTGCATAATGTCTCTTTCAGATTAAGTTGTAGTTCCCAGAGGGCAAGAGCTGTGTGACTCAACCAGTCGTTTCCTGCACCCTTCCATGCAACACTTTGCCCAGGGTGGGTGATCAGTACAAATGTGTTACACTGGGTAGCGATGCTTGAAAATGTTTGACTCTAGGAAGCTACTATGAGGTAAGGAGACAGCAAAAGAAACATACCTTCCCAATGCAAAACAACAATAGATACTATTAATAGTAACAAGCAGGGGAGAAAGAGGCTGGCTGCGCACCCTTAAGTAATGCTTACTATGTGCTAGGCACGGTCCTACCTGCTTTGTGTGCAGTCATTTTTGTTGACTTTTCTGACATAACTATTGTGGCTATCTCTTCATGTGGATGTTATTCCTCTTCTGTTTTCCGGGAGTGAGCAGTGCTTGCTTTACTCCAGCTATTCCCAAGTGGTCCTCCTCCCACATACTGTTCTGAGCTGTGAGGCCCCTGTAGAGTGGAAGCAGCGAGGCCTCTGTTCTTGCTCCAGCTGAGCAGACATGGTTATCCTCACTGCCTCCAGCTCCTACGTGCAGAGGCTGTTTCTTAAAGGCAGGCTGCCTTCAGGGAGTTGCTTCAGGGGTTGCTGAATTAGTTTTAGAAAAAGAAATTGGCCATAATTTTAAAAGATAATTTGCTGAACTCTTTGATAGTTTCTATTTAGGTATTAGTTGCAAAAACAGAAGCTTTATCTGGAAGAAGGAAGGAAGAAAGGAGAGAGAGAGGGAGGAAGGGAGAGAGAAAGGGAGAGAGAGAGACAAGGAATGCACAGGCACTCTAGGTCACTGACATTGATTTTTATGGGAATAGAATATATAGTACTGGGGGATATGGGTATTGTTAGACCTCAGATGAAATCCAATATTGCCATGGGTGGGACCTGATAACATTTCACTTTATCTCAGCATTTAAAAAAAATTTTTTTTTGTATTTTAGGGAAGGGTCTACATGGTGTTCAGGGTCTCATTTCTAGATTGGACTCATAGTGATTCAACTGATTACAGCCTCCCAAGAGCTGGGATTACATGCACGCACCACCGTGCCCAATCTCAGTTGCCTTCTCAGCATGCCCCAGGGGCGGGGCTGGCACAGCAGACCTACAGATTGAAACCCCAGTCCCTGAGGTTGTTTGCAGGTACTTTAATCCACTGAGCTATGTGGCCTACCGTTATCTCAGTATTTTTTTTTTAAAGAAGAGCATGTATGAAGACTGAAGATGCAAAATATGAAAGTCCAAATGTTTCTTTACAAAGTGAAGAGAAAAGGGATAACATAAAAATAGACATAAGGTATATTAAGTAGATAAAATTAATAAATATGTCCATTATGTCTCTGCTTTCACCTCAGTGTGATGGTCTCTTAGACAAAAGCCACACACACACACACACACACACACATGTCTGTGTTTCACATTTAACAGAAAGATACACATTTATCTCTACCAAAAGGATATCAAGTAAATTCAATTAGCTCTCTTTTAGAATTAAAATTTATTAACTCAATAATGATTATTTCTCTCTGAGAACAATAGCATTTTAAAACTTTATGCAAGAAGGTGGTTCTGTTTTAAAATTTGCACATAAACCTTCTAATTAAAACTTGAAGAATCCAAACAAACAAAAATTATATGTAACATTGAACACAGGGACTTAATAGAGGAGAGAAAACTGTGGAAGTGTAATGTATGCAGATTGATTTTAAAACACCTGGTTGCTACTCTTGTCTGTTTATATTTTGTCTCCTGATACAAAGAGATTGATGGCTGGAAAACAAGATTTTCGAGTGATGAACCAGTCATCTATCGCCTCCCATGTTACTAAGTAACAGATGTAAATTTGGGGCTTTTGGCAGATGGCCATTCTTTCTCTCTAGGGCTTTGGCATCAAATTCTTGTTAGTACAGGTGTAAATTGATATAAGTTGTCTGGAGAATAATTTGACATTAGGAGATGAAAGCCTTAAAACAATACTTATTCCTTTGAGCCAGTGATTTTTAATTCTAGGTTTGTACACTAAAGAAAACATCAGAAATATCCATAAGGATTTTTTAGGAAGATGTCTGCAACTTTATATATCAAATAATGAAAAGAAATGAGGTGCTTGGTAATAGAATCTTAGGTAGATCGCAGCACATTTGTAGAATGGAATGTAGTCCAGTGATATTTGCAGCATTATTTTAATGATGTAGGAAACACCTTATAACAGATATTTGAAAGGGATAGCACCAGTGTCTAAGTGGATGCTAATTCTTTAAAAAATTAGTATGTATGATACAGGCCCATCAAAAAATTAGCAGTGATAACAGTTGTGTAATTGTTTAAGATTTTCTTTTCACTATGTTTCAGCATTTTCTATATCTTCTAAGTTGAGTTAACTTTCTTTTAAAATACGAGGAAAAATAATGAAAAGCAAAGTCTTCAAATACTGGTAAAATGGAACTATATTCTGGAGATGTATATTTTAAAAGTGCTGTGGAAAAACATAAGTTCTAATATGACTGAAATGATCCATCTAATTTGTGAAAACTGACCTCTCCTAGAAAATGACAAAACTCATCATGTTATAAAATCTCTCTGTACAAAACTGACTTTATTCATGATAACTATTTGCTTGATCGTTTATTTTGGCCCCCAAGAGCTGCCATACCAGTCAACGTGGGCATTGCGGCTTCCTCTGTGCTGAGGTCTCCGGGGCAGGTGAGCTTTAGGTAGTTAGTGTCTCAGGGCATTGTTTAACCTCCTCACCTGGAGCCATCTCTTCTCTTTCTTGCCAAGGTGCTGTCCCAGGTATCAGGTATTACAGAGTACTCTGAGGATGGCTAGATGCTTTTGAATTTTGTCATTTTCTCAGGTTATACACATGTAGCTATGTACAGGCATTTTTTTGTTTGTTTGTTTTTTTGAGACAGGGTCTCGCTATGCAGTTCAGGCTGGCCTTAAGCTCACTTTGTAGCTCAGGCTGGTCTCGAACTCACAACAATCCTCCTGCCTCAGCCTCCGAGTGCTGGGATTACAGGCATGCGCCACCACGCCCAGCTATGATGTACAGGCATTGCTGTGGAATTCATTCATTTCTCTATGTAAGAGGCACCACACTAGGGTTTGGGATGACATTGAAACCGGTCAAGTAGCTTCAGTTCTCACTCGGCGACAGCTGTGGAAAGTTGCTGCGTATCCGTCTACTTATTCTGGGCATCAGTTTTTGATCTGGAAGAATGGTAATTAGCCAGGAAGATATTTACTTATTAAATTTACCCATTTATTTATAAAAAATACTTTGTGATAATTTTTTAAATAATAAAGGCAAAAAAAAAAGATGGAAGGAAGAAAATCACAACTCTGCCAGCAGCATTGCCTTTGGCTGTGGCTGCTGGCTGAGGGCTTTCCTTCGCTTTGATATACACAAGCTCCTTCACGCTGAGGAGACACTAGGGTCCAGTCTATGAAGCTGCGTAGACCACCCATACTGAATTAGAAACTGGGAGTTTAAAGGGAGGGACAAAGTTTGTGTTATAATCCACCCTCCAAGTGATTGTGACATGTGGCTATATTAGGATCTTTTTGCAAAAGACTTTTTTGATACATCCTTAAAACATTGTTATATTCAAAGAATGTAACATTGATAACATGCTATTTATTATCTAATAAATGCCCCAAATTCAATTCAATTGTCCCCACTCGTCCTAAATATCTCTTTCAGCTATTTATTTTTCCTTTTCTGACCCAGATCTAAACAAGGATCCTGTGCTGATTCTCATGTCAATGGACTTGATTGTTTATCAGTACCTCTATTAAATTACTTAGTATATTCCTGAGTGTTGTTCTTTTTTGCATTTAGGGTTTTTTTGGTTTTTTTTTTTTTTTGCAGAACCAGGGATTGAACTCAGACCTTTGCTCTTGCTAGGGAAGCATTTATACTACTGAGCCATCTCCCAGGCTCCCTGCATTTAGGTTTAAATGTATATGTCTTAGTTATTTTTGTTGTTGTTGCTGCTGGGACAAAATGCTTGACAAAGTTAAAAGAGGGAAGATCTATTTGGCTCATAGCTTGTGGAGATTTCAATCCTTAATTGGTTGGTTCTAAGGGAGGATGACCTGGCAGACAAGTATTTCAGAGGAGAAATAGTTCATGGTTGGTGAAATGTAGCAAAGCAAGCAAGGGACAGGACAAACCTCTTTCTGTCTCTTATATTGTATACAGGCTCTCGAGACTAGAGCAGTGTGAAACCAATCAGTGAGCTGATTTAGTAATCACAGTAATTACACACCTTTAATCCTAGCATCACACACTTTAAATTTAGCCACTTCCCAAAAAGCCCTACTTACGACAGCATGAGGCTTTTGGGGGGACATCTAGAACCAAACCATAACAGTATGCAGGTTGTGATTTTTATCTGCTTGCTTTAGAAATATTTTGCTGCTGCAGGATAGTTTGGATAATTATACTGCTGATTTCTGCTGGTCTATTGAAAGGAGCAGTTAATGCTTTAATTTATTCATTTATTTATTATTTATTTCTTAGAACTTTTTTCCCCAGAGCTTGAGAAGAGTTTATTGAGAGAAGATTTTGTGTATCAAAAAGATGCTGGGCTTTTACTGGGCGCTGGTAGTTGTCACAGAAGGTGATCCCTTTAATGCTATTAGTTCGTTGGCCAGCCTGCAATGAACACAGTAGCCACAAGCAGCAATTAAATCACCATTATCACCCCCCACGAGGTTGACTTTCCATCCACCAAGTTCACACGCCTGGTTTCAGTGTGAAGTTTTTCATCTGTGTTCTCTATGAGGTTGGCAAGGTCATCGCCGGTCACATTTTGTTCATCCAGCTCATTCCTAATTTCCTGCCCCATTTGTTTTTGGTGATTTATGATAGAAGAAAGGGCATTAAGACCTGCTTCTTATTCTTGGATAATTTTCTGCTGCCGTTGCCAGAGTTCATCAAATCCCAAGCCCCTCATCTCCTCCGGCTCCTCAAAAAGCCAAGGGCTGGGGGCTTCTCTCTTAGCCTCTTCCTTCATCAGGCTGGGCCTGATTAGATCTGGCTGTGCACCCTCATTCTTGGAGGATGCCATAAGTAGTCTTTCTTGGGTTATGAGATCATCCAGCAGGTTCTGTCTTTGACCTCCTTCCAGTTGTGTTATCTATGTGTTGACACTGCTCTTAGCAGTAAGTCCTTCAAAAGTGCGATCTTTTCCTTCTAGATGTGCAACAATGCTTGGATTGCCACAGTAATCTTGGGTGTCTTTTCACCTCTTCCATCATACTGATTTCATTGTTGAATTTTCTCAGCAATTTCTTGGGCAATTTGACAGGTGGAATCGTATGTAGAGAACCAAGGGTCCAGTGCCATCATGCAGTCTCTGGCAATTTTTTTTTTTTTAGGGAAGTGTCTACAGGGTGTTCAGGGTCTCACTAGTAGAGTGGACTTGTAGTGATCTGCCTGATTACAGCCTCCCAAGAGCTGGGGTTATAGGCGCACACCACCATGCCCAGTCTCAATTGCCATCGCAGCGTGCCCCAGGGGGCGGGGCCAGCAAGGTTATGGCAGCTGAGAAAGGAAAGAAGGTGGAAATAAAGGGGCTGAGCTCCTTTGTGTAGCTCTCAAGATCATAACCCCATGGTATGTCTCCTATAACCAGGCGCCATTCTGGTTCTACTACTTCCCAGTAATACCATCAAATTATGACCCCATCTGCTGTGGTTTGATCCCATCTGGTCCAATTATCTTCCAAAATCTTTACCTGTGAACACATGAGACCTTGAGAGAGCACTGCAAGCCTAAGCAATTAACCAGTCTTAGAGTGGGCCCAGGGCTCAAATCTTTCCCCAGACTGTGCAGGCCCATGTGGCTTGGCCATGGAACTTGGGCGTAAAGATGCTCAACATGAGACTTGGCATCCAGGCAACTCTCACCATTGGCCCTTCCCCAGCTTTGGGCATCACGGCCATACCTGGGACAGTACTCACAAATGTGTCTTCTAGACCTGTCCCAGCAGCTGCCTTAAGGAAACTCAGTGAGGTCAAACAAAACACAGAGAGATGACTCAGTACTCTAAGAAATTTAAAAAGATGAAAGCAGCTTAAAAATTGAAATTATTGAACTAAAACAGTACACTAAGTGAAATTTAAAATCTGACACCAACAAGTTACAGTTTGCATATCAAGTATCAAACAATATATCTGGGACAAAATTTCATGTCAAAATGCTTCAAGTGTTAAATATAAATTCTAAAACAGTTGATGAGTTTTATATTTAAGTATGACTGACATATAAATGTGATTTGCTAGCAGAATACATCAGATAGCTCGAAATTAGACTATTAGAAAGTACACTACACAGAGGAAAAGTTGTCTGAAGAAAAATAAACTTATACAAACTTTGAGACAGCATCAAAACAGCAAATAATAAAATGATTGGAGACAAATATTTGAAAATTACAGAGAAGTAATAATGTTATTGACACAGATAATCATAGAAAACTTCCCAAATGTAAAGAACAAAAGAAATACTCAAAAAAGAGGCTCAAAGTTCAAAAGTCAGCTATAATCCAACCATGTATATCTTAAAATATTACAATCAAGTTCTGAAAGTTTAAGGGTTGTCAAGGCAGGAAGAGAAAAGAAACAAATCCAGCGGTACCTTGACATTCATTATCAGCTAATTTCTGAGGCATGATGAACACCAGAAACTAGCAGTCCCCAAATTATTGTTTTGGCTGGAAAATATAATGAGTCACAAGGCAAATCTGACACCAACAAGTTATAGTTTGTATATCAAGTATCAAACAATACATCTGGGACAAAATTTTCATTTCAAAATGCTTCAAGTATTAAATATTATAAATTCCAAAGCAGTTGATGAGTTTTATACTTAAGTATGACTATGACATATAAAAATGTTCTAATTCACCTGATAGCATACTATTACCAAAAACCTAGGTCAAAGAAGCAGGAGATTTTCTCAGAACTTAAGGGAAAAACCTTCCAAGTAAGAATATTATACCATGAAACCTTTCATTTGGAAATGTAAAAGAGATAAAGACATTTCCAGAAATAAAATCCTCTGAGAATGTCGCTCATGTATTATCTTCTTCATAGTAAGGAAACATTAAAGGAATTTCTTCAAACTTAAACAAAAATATTAGTGAGTGAGAAGAAACTAGCAGAATATGCAAAACTAACAAAGTAACCATACAGATAAATCAGAATGTTTGAATATCTGATACTATACACATGGTACATACCATTTATAATGTTAGTGTAAAGACTAGAAAATGAAACAACTAAAACTAATAGCTTTGTTTATATGCTGACATAAAAATAGCGATGTAGCATACATCAAAAATTCAAAATATTCAAAGAAATGGAATGTAAGTGTGTAGAGTTTTTAATAACACATTTTAATTCCTTGTTTTGATATATTTTCTTTTTCTAAGATCATCTTGTGTTCCTATTACTTCAGATCAGCCCATTATAATCAAGAGTCTGGCTTTGTAAGCTTCATGGTTTCTACAAAGCAAAAATCTATAAAAGAGAAACCAAAAATAATAAGAAATTAATTAAAAACACTACTGGAGTAAGTTACTTAACCACAAAGGAAGACTATAAAGGGGAGAAAAAAAGGAACCATAATTTACCCACTAATTAACAACATGACTGTTGTAAGACACCACCTATTTACAGTTATCTTAGGTTTATGTGGATTAAATTATCCAGTTAAAATTAAATTATCCATGACAGAATAAATCAAAATATCCATAAAACAAAATATTAAAAATAAGACCCAACCTTATGTTGCTTTGAAGAAACTCAAGTGGAAGAGATGTGTATTTGTCAGCTTTCCATTACTGTAGGAAAGCTTTAAGGGATGTGTTCTCAGTGTCCCACTTGTGACGTTTAACACCACATGCTAAAGAAGTGATCTTTTGTTCAGTGTGTTTTTGTTCCTCAGAAATGAGTTAGTTTTAGGGTTAGGTTTGTATTTTGTGTCTTTTGGGTTGCCATATGAATTTTAGGATTTTTTTTTTTTTTTTTTTTTTTTTTTGGTTTTGTGAAGAATGTCATTAGATTTTTGATAGAACCTATGTTGACTACTTAGATCACTTTTCATACTATGGCTGTTTAAACATTATTATGGATTAGTCCAAGAAAAAGGGATATCTTCTCATTTTTTAATTTCTTCAGAGTTTTGTAATTTTCATTGTAGAGGTCTTTTCCTCTTTGGTTAGGTTGTTTAATAGCTATTTGAGAGTTTTTTTCTTTTCTTTCTTTTTTCCATGAAGTACTAGGAATAGAACTCAGGATCTTATGCTTGCCAGGCAGGCACTTATGCCACTGAACTATCTCCCTGGCCCTGCATTGCAGTTTTTGAAAGTATTTTTTGAGATACAGTCTCACTGTATAATTCAGGCTGGCCTTGAACTCACCATGTAGCCCAGGCTGGCCTCAAATTCACAGAGATGCTCTTGTCTCAGCCTCCTGAGTGCTGGGATTACAGAATGTGCACTACCACACCTGGATTTTGAAGCTATTATGGATGCTATTATTTTTGTGAACTTTTTCTTGTTGAATTCATTATTAGTGCATAGGAATGTGATTAATTTTTGTTTATTGATTTTATGCCTATTTACTTTGGTAAACTGGTTTATCAGATATGAAAGATTTTTGTTGGAGTTTTGGGGGTCATGTATGTAAAGAATCATCTAATTTGAAAAAGGGATAATTGTTTTCCTTCCCTAGTCATCTCCATTTTACTTATTTCTCCTCCCTGACTCTTTTGACTAAAATTCTGATAACAGTAATGAGCAAGAGTGGTGCATGCTGGCACCCTTATCTCATTTCAAATATTAGAGGGAATGCTTTCAGTGTTTCCTCATTTAATATAACCTTGTTATATACGGATTTTATCATTTGAGGTAAGGTCCTTGTATGTGTGTTTTCAACAAAATTTGTCATGAGGGGATGTTGGCATTTGTCAAAGGCTCTTCTAGAGCGTCTAATAAGACAGCTTTTCATTCAAAGTTTGAGGAGTATTGGTGTTAATTCTCTAACAGTGTGGTAGCACTTGACTGTAAAGCTATCTGGTCCTGGGATTTTCCTAGTAGGTAGGAAATATAGATCCAAAGTAAATCAAGACAGGATAATATATTCCAGGAAAATGGGATCCAAAAGAAAGCAGATGGGATTAAACCAGAGTAATTAACAATTATAAGCCTACACACACATCCGTATTGGTGGGATTCATCCCAGGGATGTAAGATTGGTTCAAAATGTGCAAATTCATACGCATGAGGCACTACATTAATTGAAAGAAAAGGAAAATATGATTATCTCATTATGTGCAGAAAAAAAATCTGATAAAATCTAGTGTACTTTGAAAAAAACCTCTCAGGGAGCCAGGCAGATGGCTCAGTAGAATAAGTGATTTCTTGGCAAGTGCAAGGGGCTGAGTTCAATCCCTGGTTCTGCAAACAAACAAACAAAAAAAAAACAATATGAAACAAAAAACGTCTTAACAGTTTAGGCATAGAAAAACATACCTCAAAATTATGAAAGTCATATACACTAAGCCATCAACTGACATCATACTGAATGAGAAAAAGCTAAAATATTTTTCTTTAATATCCGTAATGAGGCAAGGATACTCACTTTCACAATTTTATGTAGCCATAGATTGTATATAATTAGAAAACATAGTCAAGTTGTTAGTTGGAAAATTATATATATATATATAATTATAAATTATATATATATAATATATATATAATTTATAATTATAATTATATAATGCATGTATATATGTATGTATACATTATGTATACATATATATGCCTGAATACTGCAAACATACACCATTAGAAAAAATAAATAAATTCTGCAAAGTTATAGGACAAAAAAATCAAAACATAAATTTCAGTAATGTTGATATACATCAATAGTAAAATGTCTAAAACAGAAATCAAGAAAGACATATCATTTAAAATAGCTACAAAAAATACCTAGAAGTGAATTTACCCAAACTGGTAAAATACCTACAATGAAAATTGTAAAATATTACTTAAAGAAATTGAACACACACACACACACACACACACACACACACACACACACTAACGAAAGCAATCTTGAGAAAAAAGCAGTAAAGAAGGTGGCATTACAATACCTGAATTTTAAGTATTTTACAAGTGGTAGTAATCAAAATACAATGATACTGGTACAAAATCAGTTGCACAAAGATATGGACCAGCAAAAAAAAAAAACCCTACAAGAAAATCCATGTTTATATAGCCAATCAACTTTTAAAATAAAGTTTCTAAAAACACACATTACAGAAAAGACAGCCTTCTTAGTAAGTTCTACCAGAAAGATTTGGAAAGCCATATGCAGAAGCATAAAGCTAAACTTCTGTTTATCTCACAAGAAGGAAAAAAGAACTCAAAATAGTGAAAATTAATAAGTTAATTTACCAATTTTAAATGTAAAGTAAAAATACAAAGATCAAATGTACATCTGCATACAATTATAAATTACAATTGACATTTGAAAATTTATTTACAATGGCATCAGTGTTATCCAACACCTAGTGATACGTAAAATTAAAGATGTATAAAACTTCCATGTAGAAAATTACAAAACTTAACTGAAGAATATTAACAACACCTAAATAAGCAGAGCTATACCACACTTGGGATCAGAACACTCAACATTGTGAATCATTTTCAAGTTACTTTGTAAATTAAACTATAACAGATTTTGTTGGATTGAGTTTGGCACTTGGGGTAGGGTTTATTTAGGTAAAAATGATTAGTTAATTAACTTGCTAGCTAGGTAAAATTTGTGAGGATATGTAAAAAATGAAGGGTCTCAGGAATAGCCAAGGCAACTTTGAAGAAAAAGGTGAAAGATTCATGTTGCTAGGTCCTCGGAGAAGTGTGTATTCATCTCAGATGCCCATTTCTGGATTGGGTCTCTAAATTTGAAGGCCTTAACATATCTTGGTTCTTCATAAATTCTAGAGAGCAGACCTTTGTCTGAGTGCTTATTAGTTAAGATTTTTTTGAAATTTGTGGGTTGTCCTTTCACTTTGTTGACAATTTCTTTTGATGTACAAAAACTTCTCAAATAAGAGTTGATCCCAGTTAATTCTTTGAAGTGTTTTCTGTGTGAATACATGTTTGTTCATGAAATCTTTGCCTACCCCTATGTTTTCAAAAGTTCTTCCTACTTCCTCTTCCAGGAGACTGAGTGTTTCTGTTTTAATGTTTAGATGTTTAATCCATTTTTATTTTAGTTTAGTACATGGTGATAGACCTGGGTCAAGTTTTAGTTTCTGGCATGTAGAGAGCCAACTTTTCCAGCACCATTTCTTAAAGAGGCTATCTTTCTTCCAGTAAGCATGTTTGACCCCTTTGCAGAAGATCAGGTGACTCAGTGTGTTTGTAGAGGCTTCTGCATCTTCTGATCTATTCCACTGATCCTCAGGTCTATTTTGTTGCCAATACCATGCTGATTTTATCACAGTGGTTTCGTAGTATAATTTCAAGTCAGGAATTGTAAAGCCTTCTGCCTTGTCTTTGTTGGGCAAGATTGCCTTTGCTATTCTAGGTCTTTTCTGGCTCCAAATAAATTTTAGGAATGATTTATGTAGGTCTGGGAGGTATGTTGGTGGCAGCTTCATAGGGATTGTGTTAAATCCGTACAACAATTTTGGGAGTATGGCCATCTTCACGATGTTGACTCTTCCTATGTAGGAGTAGGGAATATCTTTCCATTTTCTGAAATCCTCTATAATCTCTTTTCTTAGGGTGCTGTAATTTTCTCTGAGAACATCTTTGACTTCCTTGGTTAAGTGAATTCCAAGGTATTTCTATTTTTGTGGTGCTATTGTAAGAGGTATTGTTTCTATAGTTTCCCTCTCAGTGTGCTTGTTATCTGTGTAGAGGAATGTTATTGACTTTTGAGTATTGACTTTGTATCCTGCTATGCTACTGAATTTGTGTATCAGTTCTAGTAGCTTCTTGGTGGAATTTTTTGGGTCTTCCAAGTAAAAGTATCATGTCATCTGCAAATAGCGATAATTTAACTTCTTTTTTGCCTATTCTTATTCCTTTCCTTTTTCCCTCTTGTCTAATGGCTGTTGCTAATGATTCCAAAACTATATTGAATAGGAGGGGTGATAGAGGACACCCTTGTCTTATACCTGATCCATGAGTAAAAGATGTCAGTTTTTCTCCATTTACAATTATATTAGCCGTTGCGTTGTGATAGATGGCTTTTATTAAATTGAGGTAGAGGCTTTCTATTCCAATTTTCTGTAGGACTTTGAACATGAATGAGTGTTGGACTTTGTCAAAAGCTTTTTCTGCATCAATTGAGGTGATCATGTGGTTTTTAGATTTCAGTGTATTAACATAGTGTATTACATTTATAGATTTTTGAATATTGAACCATCCTTGCATCTCTGGGATGAATCCTACCTGGTCACAGTGTATAAACTTCTTGATGATTTGCTGTATTGTATTTGCTAGGATTTTATTGAGGATTTTTGCATCTATGCTCCTGAGGGAGATTGGCCTGTAGTTCTCCTTTTTAGTTGTGTCTTTCCCTGGTTTTTGAAATCAGTATAATCCTTGCTTCCAGAAATGATTTTGGAAGGAATGCTTCCTTTTCAATTTCATTGGAGTTTGAAGAGTGTAGAGATTATGTCTTCTATAAATTGTTTGTCGAATTCAGCTGTGAATCCATCAGGACTTGAAGTTTTTTTGTCAGCAGGCTTTTTATCATGTTTCGTATCTTATTGGCTATTATTGGCTTATTGAGAGTTGTTATATCTTGATTCAGTTTTGGTAATTTGTACCTTTCAAGGAATCAGTCCATTTCTTCTGTGTCTTGTATTCTGTGAGTTCTCAAAGTAGTTCTCAAAGGTTCTCAAAGTAGCTATTATTGATCTTCTGAATTTCCACTGGGTGTGTGGTGATTTCACCCTTTTCATTCCTTATTTCTTGTATTTGAGTTTTTTCTTTCCTCTTCTTGATGAGATGAGCTAGGGACTTATTGATTTTATTTAGTCTTTCAAAGAACCAGCCTTTTGATTCATTTATTCTTTGAACTGTTTTCTTCATCTCAATTAAATTAATTTCTGCTCTAATCCTTATGATTTCTTCCCATTTTTGGCTCTGGGTTTGTTTTGCTCTTCCTTTTCTAGATGTCGGAGGTGCAACATTAGGGTGTTTATTTGTTCCCATTCTGTTTTCCTAATGTGTGAGTTCATAGCTATGATTTTCCCTCTGAGAACTGCTTTCATTGCATCCCATAAATTCCGGTAAGTTGTGATTGAATTTTCATTGAATTATAGATATTGTTGAATTCCTTCTGTGACCCATTGATTGCTGAGTAAGATGTTGTTTAATTTCCATGTATGTAGCAGATTTTTCAGGTTTATTTCATCATTATTTCGAGTTTCATTGCACTGTAGTCAGATAATATGCATGGGATAATTTCTATTTTCTTGCATATACTTAAACATAAAATATGGACTTCTATGTGGTCTATTTTATAAAATGACCCATGTGCAGCTGAAAAAAAAATGTGTATTTAGCTGTGGTTGGGTGGAACACTCTATCTGTCCACCAGGTCCATTTGTTCCAAGCTCTGGTTCAGTTCTGCCTCTTCTTTGCTAATTTTTTGTCTGGTTGACTTATGTTTCTGAGATAAAGGGGTGTTAAGGTCTCCTGTTAAGATTGTGGTCTTAGATATGAGATTTTTCATGTCCATTAAGATTTGTCTTAGATAGTTGTGTGCTCCTGTGTTTGATGCATACATATTTATGAGTGTTACCTCTTCCTCTTGAATTTTTACCCTAACCAATATATAGTGGCCTTCTTTATTTTGTTTGATCCTACTTGGTTTGCATTTGAGACTGCCTGAAAATAGAAACAGAATTCCCACTCCTGCTTTTCTCTGAGTTTCTGGGACATGTTTTACATCCTCTAATTTTAATCCTATGAATGTCTTTTTTGAGTTAGGTGTGTTTCTTGTATACATCATATTGCTGGATTTTGTTTCCTAATCCACTGTGCCAGTCTATTTCTCTTAATTGGTGAATTGAGTCCTTTTACATTGATGGTTATAATTGAAATGTGTTGACTTGTGATTGTCATGATATTTACCTGCTGTTGTTTACTCCTTTTTGTCCTGTGTTTAATTGTTTGCCCTATTTGGTGGGTTCCTTCTGTTCTCATTCATGGAGTTCTGGTCATTCTAGTCCTTCTCTAGAATATTTTTCAGTCACCTGTGTAGGGATGGCTGTGTCATCATGAAATTGTTTAGTTGTTGTTTGTCTTGGAAGTATTTCACTTCTCCATCAAACTTGAAAGAGAGTTTTGCAGGATATAGTAGTCTGGGCTGGAATTTGTTTTCATACAGGACTTGAAGAACTCTGTTCCATGCTCTCTTTGTCTTCATGGTTTGTGTAGAGAAGTCGGCTGTAATTCTGATGGGTTTTCCTTTGAATGTGATCTGCTTCTTTTCTCTAGCAGCTTTCAGTATACTATTCTTGTGTTGGATTTCTGCAATCTTGACTATTATATGTCTTGGTGTGTTTTTACTTGGGTTGAAGTTATTTGATGTTCTGGATCCTTTAGTTACTTGAATGTTGGATTGTTTCCTCATATTTGGGAAGTTTTCTGCTATTACTTCTGCCCATATTCTTTGTATATCATTTTATTGACTCTTTCATTGTCATTGATGCCAGTTAATCTCACATTGTTCATCCTGGCATCATCTTGCATGTGGTGGATTTTTTTTTTTTTTCGTGCATCCTCATTGTTTTTAAGAAATCCTTTTTCACCTTTTCACTAGCTGCACCAGTGTCTTCAAGATCTGAAACTTTGTCTTCACTTGCACTCAAACAGTTTTATAGACTCATGATTGGGATTTTAAGTTCTTCTATATCTTTTTCACCCTGCTTCATGTGTTCTATTTCTTTCCTATATTGTTCATTCAAAGAATCTGTGGTATTTCTAATCTCTATTTTTTCATCAATGTCTTCTTTAGACATAGCTATGAATTCTTTTACTGAAGTTTTTTTTTTTTTCTCAAATTGGTTTTCATCCATATTTGTCTGTATTTGATTCTTTACTTCAGATGCTATGGTTTCAGAGATTTCTTTTGTTATTTCAGAAATTATTTCTGCTTTGAGTTCCTCTTTACATTTCTGCTATTGTTTCTTTGGTTGGGACATTGTTAATTCATATATTTTAGCTCAGCTAGTGTTCTCTGCATTTGTTCTGGGTGGGCATTGGGTTTCTACCATATGTTTCTGGATTTGATTCATTACTTCAGATGCTACATGTTCAAAGTTTCTTTTTTTATTTCAGGTGTCAGTTCTGGTCTGAGTTCCTCTATACTTTTCTGCTTTTGTTTCTTTGCTTCCACCTCTGTTAATTCATTCATTTCAGCTGAGCTAGTGTCCTCTGCACTTACTGGTGGGCTCGAGGCCTGAGACTGCATTTTGCTCCTTGTCTTTGTCATTTTGTACAGCATTGACCTCTCACCTTTGGTATAGAGTTTTGGTGCAGTTACAGCCTCAGCATATAATGAGACTCGGGTGTCAGTCTATTAAGTTTGAGATTATCCAGCTATGCCTGGCCTAGATCTAGCTCTAGTGTTCAGCTCCTTTTTTCTGCAGTCCTTCTGGCACAACTGTGAGCCTGTGGTGCCCCTCTGTTGTGTCCCTGGCCAGGGGAGCATCGGGGAGTGCAGAAGGTCTCCCACACACTCACTGGGCTGTGCTGGATTTGATCAGGGGCCGGAAGAGTCACAAAACTTCTTACTTCTTCACTTGCTTTGGGGGCTGGGCCTCTGGGTATTTTCAGGGCAGGAAAGGCTGGGGTGGATTGCCTAGAGAGTCTCAGAAAGTCTCTCTGGCTAGGAGGTCTTGGGGGCAGTGGCTCCTGATGGCGCTGGTTGCTGGAGGTGAGCCAGGAAGCTGATAGTTCTTCCACATACTCATTGGGCCAGGTTCAGGTGGATCAGGGGCTGGAAGAGTCACAAAATTTCTCACTCACTCGGCGGGCTTCGGGGCATAGGCTACAAGGAGTTACAAGGCTGGATGGGCTGGCTAAAAGAATTCTTTTAAGTAAATTGTTCCAGGACAATTGAATGCTGAAGATGAATCTTAACTTCTTCCTTTATACATTTATATTAATTAACTCTAAGGAAATTTCAGATTTACACAAAAGTTAATAGAAGGCAATGGAAGATCTTCATGTCCTTGAAGCAGGCACAGGTTTCTCAAAGAAATGACAAATAACAGTCACTTTACTTCTCTAGAGATTCATCATCTCTATTTAATCACTTCATATAGAAAGACATTGAAGAGGACACACATATGCACACACACACACACACACACACACACACACACACACACACACACCAATCACCAACATCCCTTCTTACCACTACACTACTTTCCTTTTAGTTAGTATTTGTAATGTATATTTTATTATTTTTTTATTTTGGAGTCTGTGTGTGTGTGTGTGTGTGTGTGTGTGTGTGTGTGTGTAACTGGGGACTGAACTCAAGCCTTTCTGCTTGCCAGGGAAGCATTTATTCCACTGAGCCATATTCTTGGCCCCTTTATTTCAGAGTCTTAATAAGATTATTTGTAGGAATCTTCACAGGATTCTGATTTCTAATTTTTGCTGTTTTTAAAAAAGTCTTACTTATTTAGTTTTTAAAATCCTTAACTATAATTTATTTAATGTTCATGCTTGACAAACCAATGTCAGAACATCCTATGGCTTTGTTTCTACTCTCTATTTTTCTCTTGATTTTAGTTAATCCTTGTTTCCTGTGTGTTTAATTTTTCTTTGTGTGATGGAAAAGGTATCAGAAAAATTATGACAATAATTCGAGGCACTGTATGAGGTTAGATTCC
>PVKA01028423.1:0-29408 GCA_004027165.1 Ctenomys sociabilis
GGGCTGCACAAAGCCCAGGAGCAGCAGGCTCCCTCTGCAGGGCTGCACAAAGCCCAGGAGCAGCAGGCTCCCTCTGCGGGGATGCACAAAGCCCAGGAGCAGCTGGCTCCCTCTGCGGGGCTGCACAAAGCCCAGGAGCAGCAGGCTCCCTCTGCGGGGCTGCACAAAGCCCAGGAGCAGCAGGCTGTCTCTGCAGGGCTGCACAAAGCCCAGGAGCAGCAGGCTCCCTCTGCAGGGCTGCACAAAGCCCAGGAGCAGCTGGCTCCCTCTGCGGGCCTGCACAAAGCCCAGGAGCAGCAGGCTCCCTCTGCGGGGCTGCACAAAGCCCAGGAGCAGCAGGCTCCCTCTGCGGGGCTGCACAAAGCCCAGGAGCAGCAGGCTCCCTCTGCAGGGCTGCACAAAGCCCAGGAGCAGCAGGCTCCCTCTGCGGGGCTGCACAAAGCCCAGGAGCAGCTGGCTGTCTCTGTGTGGCGCCTGCTCTCAGCTTTAGTGCCGGCTGTGCATTCAGGTGACCTGGAGCAGAGCAGGGCACAGCTGTCTTTCCAGCAGGCCTGCCTCACACCAAGGACAAGTATGTCCTCCAGGCCAGGTGGGAGTGCAGCAAAGAGGCTCTGGGGTGGCAGCCCATGCTGGGGTCCGGTGACAAGGAGATGCTGGCTGGGCTGGATGCTGCTGGGATAGCACCACCACACCCAAGTCTGTTTGGTGTCACCCCGAGTCATCTGGGCTTTGGCTGTGCCATCAGGAAGTGCGGGGCTGAAGACAAGGTTCAGACTCCCAGAGAAGCCTCTTCCTGTCCGTCTTTGCTTCCTGGCTACCGTGAGGCGAGCAGTTTCCTCTGCCGTGGCTCTGCCCTGGTGGTCTCTGCCCTGGTGGGCCCTGTTACAGTGGACTGCACCATGATGGACTCTGCTGTGATGGATTCTGCCATAACGGACCCTGTCATGATGGACTGTGTTATCACAGCCCAGCACATCAGGACTCAGCAGCCCAGGTCCGAGACCTCAGAAGCCACCACCAATCTGTCAGAGTTGATTGATTTGTTAGCTTGAGAAATTTAGAAGTTTCATGAAGTCAGCTCAGCAACTGTATACCCTAGGGTGCAGAGGACCTGCCCAAGGGTGGCTCCATGACTGGATGGTATAAAGGGGCAATGAGGCCAGATGGCTCTGCTTTTGCTCATCAGAGCAGCTCCAGTCCTTGCCTTTAGCAGGCATGCTCTCAGGCTTCTGCCTCATACCCTTCAGCCATCTGCTGCGGACCAATTGGCGTCCTGGTCAGGACTCATGGGGGACACTGCAGCGAGCTTCCAGCCTTGGACAGGATCCTTTGGTCTCCAGGGTACAGACGCCCTCTGCACACTTCCTCATCCAATTCTGTGGCTGGCCATGTAAGCCAATGTTGTAAATTCTTATACATTTGTGTATCTCCTGTTATCTTGTTTCTCTAATAAACCCTGACTGATACACAAACCAACTCTCATCCCCCCAGCTGACTCTCAGGCATGCTCATAGCTGGACAGGCTACTGGAGGGTCTGAGGTGCCCCTAGGGGCTGAGCTTCCCTGCAGACCCGGCATAAGTGCACAACAACTAAAGGAAGAACCCTGGCTGTCAGTCTGTCACGCTTTCTGTTGACGCCGTAGTTTTAGCTACTGAAATATTCATGGGTTTGGCGGATGCATTAGGCCGAGTGTTGGGGCATTAGTGGAGACGGATGTTCTTGGGAGTGGGCACTGACCACCTGCATTAGCAACTCAGCTGCTACCTGTCGCTAGATTCCAAGCCCTCGCTGGCAGCCCTGGGTACTCGGAATCGATGGGTGCAGAGAAGGACGCAGATCGATGTGATCGGCTTTGAAGGGGACTGGAAGTACTGAGCACACACCTTCAAAACTTTGATTTTACTTTTAATGGGAAATAGCTTTATTACTTGAAATCTGTGTCAGCAGATATAATTTGTAGTTTTTAAAGACACATTTTAAAATTCCACACAGGCGATTCACTTTTGTGGAGCCATATCTCTAGAGCAGTGAGGACAGAAAAGGCGGCGAGCCTCCTGTGGCCTTTCAGCTCCGGCGTGTCATCTGAGACACTTTGAGTTTTTTCCTTCTGCAAATTTCTTTCACATGAAGTTACTGGTTCTTCACTGTGGAGGTCCTGGGTTGTGTCCACCTGTCTTCTTGTCCACTCTTCTGTCAGAGCACGTGAAACCCATTGTGATGGTCAGAGCGCCGGACAGCCAGTGCTTGCCAGCGCTCACTGAGTGCAGGTCCTCAGCGTGAGCGAGTCCATGTGCTTACGTGACCCCACAGTCCTAGCCAGAGATGGGGGGCTGGTTTCATGTTTCGGACAAAGAAGCAAAGGCACTAAGAAGTTTCTAGAACTTACCAGGTCTAGACAGGAGTGTAACTGAGCAGGATTTGCACCAGAGCCTACTGGACTCTAGCAGCTGCTCAACTCACTTTAATTAGCACTGTGTTTTCAGGCTTAGGTTTATTTTAATCAGCCGCAATGGTGATTTCCAAGTCTGATCTCGTCACATTAATGTTCATACATCTATCACCCAGAGAAGTGCAGGGCTTGTATCAGGGACCAGGTGTGTGCTGTTCTCTGTAAGGTTAATTTCTGATTTGTGCACAGCACTGGCCGGAGGGGCCACATCCTGTGCTGGCAGGGGGAGGAGCTTTCTAATGCTGGGGACAACGTCTCCTGCTGACCACCCTGACAGCACAGAATGGGCACCGGGGCCTCCATCTCCACTGGCCAGGGCTCAGGGGCCGTGTGGCTGCAGCCCTCTCCCAAGGATGGCTGAGAACTTGCTTGTCACCTCCGGGGCTGCAGACAGAACCTGGTTTCTGCCTGGAAGCTTTGGCCGGAGTCCTGCATAGAGCTGCCACAGTCCAGTTCTCGGCAGCCTGGCCCCACCAGCAAGCGGCTGGGGACCTTATGGGTGCTGTCACTGGCTCCCTTGCGCACATTATGGGTTTGAATCCACACACGGCAGTGTGAGTGTTTGTGTGTTGGGTGGTTCTGTGTATGTGTGTGTTGTATGTTGTATGGCTTTGTGCATACATGTATGGCATGTATGTGTTTGTATCCTGTGTGACTTCCCTTTTTCTCCTCTCCCTCTGCTAGGGCAGAGACTACTGTGGCTGCTGCTCCACCCCCATGCCCATTCTGATCATGCCGAAGGACATAGGGCACTGCTCTCAGTGGGCAGGGTTAGGGCGCATCCGTGTCCCGGGCTCACGCCCCTTTCTGGAGTCCTTCTTGTGCTTGTGTGGCTCCTGTCCCTGGCTGCAGATTCCTAGCACACCATGTGAGCCTCCCAGAGATTAGTGGCACCACCTAGGCCTCTCCTGAAGGTGTTCTGAGTTTTCCCTCCTGGGAACACAGCCTCTCTCTGTCCCAGAGGACGGCACAATGTCTGCTCTCACCGGGCAGAGCATGCGGGTTGCTGTGCTGGACGAGGGCTCTGCTCTGGGCTCCGAGCCCTCTGAGTGCTGTGGCTTTTGCTGACCGCATACCTGCTTGCCCTTGCGTGGAGGCCAGCCTGCCCTGCTGAGGCCCATACAACATCCACTGCTGCTCACGATGCCCACACTGAGCTGAGTACCCCAGTCTCCGTGGCAACCATGTTCGACTGCTCTGGACAGCAAGGCACTGCCGCCTGGCTCCTGTCGTGCTCCTGCTGTTCTCTATCATCACCCTGTCCCCTGTCCCCCATGGCTGTCTCTGGTCATCTAGGTTATCCTGGTGTCCCCTTCCAATACATTCTTTACCTTTGGTAACCAGGCTGTCCCTGGGGCCTCCTCTCAAGCAAGCAGGTGCCATGGTGGCTCAGGTGACCTGAGCAGGACAGAAGCCACCTGGTGCTTCTATCTGGTTCTGAGCCTGCATTCTGAGTTTAAACTCACTTAGGATGAGCATGCAGCCATGTGCCCGTGTGGCAACTTGTGAGGTGACCACACAGGGTGACTGCATGTGGCCTGCACCCCAAAACATGAGTCTCATAAACCCTTATGAGAAACTTATAAAAATACATTTTCTTTACCATAAAATTATTTTCACCACCATAAATTAGCACATTTTATCTGTACATCACATACGATGAGCATACATCATTTATACCAAACTCCTCACAGGACAATGAAACCCCTGCTGCTCTGTGGCCTGCTCTCTGCCCCAGTGCTGCTGTCTGCAGAGCTGCTGCTTGACTCTGCAACTGTCACCGTCACTCTGCTGTCCAGGACACCCGATGGGCTCCCAGGTGCGCCAATCTCCTGGCTACCTTGATGTCCAGCGCCTCGCCTCCAGGTCCAGGCCACCGTAAGGGCCAGAGCTGCCCACAGGGCCTAGGTTCACACGGTGCGGAGGGAGCACGCTTCACCGTTGGTGCCACCTTCTGGCTTCTGCTGTGGCGGGCTCCCCTGGGTCTCCCTGTGAATGCAATCGGTGCTCTGTACACCAAGGCACTGGGGACGCTGCTCAACTCTTGGGGTCTTTGTGTGGTAGATTCTCTTTGGTTCCTTGGAGCCCCAGGGCCGACTAACTCAGGGGACCTTGGCCTCCAGAGTGGCCTCTGTTTCACTTGTGACACTTGGGTCTTCATGTGGTAACATGGACATGCATGTGTGCACCTGTGGAAGCCCCGTGGAAGAGTTCTGGGCTGAGCGGCAGCAGTTTGGATGTTTCCACCTTGAGTCACTGCACCTCCGGGGATGAGGTCATCATGCTCAGTGTGAATGCATGACCACATCCTAGAGGACGGTGCTTCCTCTGGGCGTCTCCGTTTCTGACTTCATGGGCTGCAGTCTTAATGCTGCGTGCTGGGGGCCCAGCACCCTCAGGACCCAGGCCCATGTGGCCACTGCACCTCCTCCACAGCACACAGCTGTGGAGCTGAAGGGCCTAAACCAATGTTTCCTTGTACCTCAGTTTTCTGGGTTGGGAGCTCAGGCAGGGCCAGTCACTGACCCAGCGGCAGTTGCTCATGGGTGTAGCTGGACCAGGCCAATCTGCACATCGAAGGCATCCCCACTACTGCGGCTGGGGTTCGGGCTGGGGTCTCCATGGAGCTCGCAGACAGGTAACTTCCTTATGCAGCAGCGCAGAGGCCCAAGAGAATGTGCTCTCGGGACCTGGTACAAACTGCTGAAGTCCAGCCTCAGAGGTCCTGTTTGTCTACACTTCATTGACCAAGCAAGCCACCAAGCCCAGCCCAGCCTTCCAGGCAAGAGATTCGACTTCAGGCCTGACACTAGCATCGGGAGGAGTGGTTCAGGTCTTGGATGCGCCGAGACAATGCGTTGAGAATAGGTCCCCAGCCCATGCTGCCCTAGGGGGACCTTGAAAGGTGGGGCCTGGGTGAGGGAGGGAGGTCTGGGGCAGGGACTTTCCAGGGACACTGGGACCCAGCTCTTTCCACTCCCACACCCCACACCCCAGGTGACATACACCTCAGCCATGTGCTGAGCCCCCAACACTGTGAGCCCAGGTCACTTTTCCCTTGGGCAGCTGCTTTGTCTCAGGATTTTCTGCAGACCCAGAGAAGTGACTGTCACAGCTGATTAGAAGGACCTGAGTGGCACAGCTCCTTCAGGTTAGGGATAGAGAGTTAGGGTTAGGGGTTGGGTGGGGTTAGGTTTAGAGAGGGTTTGGGTTATATGTGGAATGAAGCTGAGAAGTTCAGCATCCAGGACCTGGCAGGGGGAGACTCAGCTCGGGGGGCCCTTGTTGCACCAAGGGATTCTCACTCTCTTGTGCTCCTGTATGATCCCAGAGCCAGACAGCACAGTTCTCCAGGACAGGTCTGAGCCCGTGCCTGGGAAACCAGAGTTTGCAGCATGGGGCCGCTCTTGTGCAGCACTGGTGTCCAGAGGGGACAGTCCATCTTGGCATCAGGTAGCATCAGTTTGCCAAGGGAAATCTGGAAAGAATCCATGGGCAGGATAACAGAGAACCAGGGTAGGGAGTTCTGTGCCTAGCGCTGGGCGGAATTCCCGGCTGCCGTCCTGGCTGGGCCCGGATGTTGTCATGGGAAGTCCTTTCCTGAGGAAAGCCACCAAGGCCAGGTTCCATAGCACAGCTTTGCTTTCAGCTGTGTAATCAGTAGGGCTAGCTTTGCTAGACTAGCTGGCCAAACAGTGATTCCCTTGTGTTCCTGAGGGATGACACGGTCCAGTGCTGACATCCATGGAGCTGAATGTTGGCGAATGTCCTGTGTAAGTGACTGGCTGTGACTCACCTGCTGCTGCAGGTCCCAGGCTAACCTCTAACTGTAACTCTTTATCCCTAACCTGGAACAGTGTGGGCAGGCAGGATGGGGAGCCCCCGTGTTGGGAAATGAGTTTATTTGCCCCCTAGCCAACACACAGTGTTTGGAGAAAGTTCCTAAAGAGCAGGAGAAAGGTAGAAAAATAGACATGGGAAGAGTCAGTCCAGAGGCTTACAGGCCAGGCCCAGTGAGGTGGTCATGCTAGGTGGCTGGGGGTGGGTGAGCGCAGGGGTTGGTGAGTGAAGGTAACACTTTCCCCAGCAGAGAGGGAGAGGAGCAATGCCACTCCTCCTGGGCCCTTCTTCATGACTGGTTCTTCCTCTAGTTCACAGTATGAAGCCACACCTTCAAAGACACCTCTTGAAAGTCTGCTTTCCCCTGAATCTTGTCATTTATTTCCATTTATTAGTTTAAAAATTGATAAAAACTAATGCACACAGACATTTAGTAAGACCATCACTAATGTATAAGACATTTTTGAGCCATCCTGAATTTTAAAGTGATGGCTTGATTGATTTTTATGTGGACATTTACAAATGAAAAATGTTTTGGCCACAATGGGAGGTTGCAAGCTGAGGCCCGGCTCTCCTGAGTGCGGGCAGTGCCAGGCATGGCCAAGCTTGTGAGCGGGTTCCCCACGCCCGGCTCTGCTCTGTGGGAGAGCTGCCGGGCTCTCCATCTAGAAAGCAGGAAGCAATGACTTTCCTGTGGAGTTTTGCTAGGTTGATAAGGTTCCTAAAAATTTTTAAGAGTGCAAATTAGAATTAAAACTGGAAAAATTAAAATTGATACAGAATTTCACTTAGCAAAGTAATGTGATTTTCACAGCATTTGTTGTAATACATAGTGCTGTCTTTCAACAAGTTATTCATATAACCAGATATATGAATGTGAAATTGAAGAAGAAAGAAAAAAGAAATATATAAGAAATTAAGAGAAAAAGTACGAACAATTCAAAAAAGATAAAATAAATAAAAGCATTAACTGCTTCTTTCCATAGTAAGTTGATAAGTATTTCCACAGTATTTGAACACAGGAAGCACATTCCCTTGAAACATTCAGAACCTCTCGCCTAATTTATAACTGCCTGGTCCTGGCAGAAGTATGGGCCGCTGCCGGAGCCACAGGCTGGTGTGCTTGTGCCTCCTGTGCTGGCTGGGGCTTTTGGGGGGTCAGGAGCAAGCTGAGCTCAGGCAGGCCCCGACCTCTCCTCATGGTAGATAACAATCAGAAAACACAAATTCAAGAAAATAGCACTTTAAATCAAGCCAGCCTTAGGAGGCATCTGGTCAGCAGTCTGAGCCAGGGATGCCCCTGTGGCAGCCTCAGCGTGGGCAGCCGGTGAGTACAGAGACTGCTGGAGGGACATTTGGGGGGCTAAAGAGGGGCGGGCTTGCCTCCAGACTCCTGGGCGAGCTGGCACCCGGCCTTTTCCTGGGCTCCCTTTACATCTCATCAGACGCAGGATCGGGTCCCCGGGGGGCTCCCGGCCATCTGTGTGCGAGGAGCGAACGCCCAGAACAGTGCCCCCAAGTGGCCGCGAGGCGCGCAGCGCGCGGGGTTCGCCCAGGCGCGGGCCGCCGGTCAGTACGCGCTTGCCTTGCCGCGCAGGACCGGCTCACCGTGGGCACCCACGCCCCCTGCTGCCCCACGAGAGCTTTTCCATGTTCCTGCAGTTCTCTTCTCTTTTTGAAATCCTCCCGTTCCCTCCCTCGCTCCGCCTCCCTCCCGCTCCCAGGTACCAGTCTCCGCGTGGCTCCTAGTTTGGCTTTTCTCACCAGAGGAATGATGCGATGCTCAAACCTTGTTTCTCATTTGTTGTGCAGGAGATTAGGGCCTTGTGATAAGACAGGGCTCCCGTGAGTTCACAGGAGAGCTCGTCCCTGAGCCTGTGCTCACACGGCGGCCAGAGCGCAGCCCCGGGAGTGCGGGCTGGGGGAAGGCTGAGCTGGGGCCCCACAGTGGGGCGTGCTGGAGACAGACCTGTGTGGAGCGGGAAGGGCGCAGTGCCCTGGGCCGGCTAGGGCTTTGGGCTTTCACCCCAAGGTAGGGAATGGCTGGGGGCTCGCGGCAGGGGCAGCAGGAGTGCATGGTGGGGGTTTTGGGGACTGTGTAACAGGGTACAGGCACTCTGATGTAGTGTGGGGTCACAGAGAAAGCGAGTGGGCTTGGTAGCTGCTTCGGGGCTTTTGCTGCCAGGACTGGGCAGTGATCCGCCCTGCCAGGGCAAAGAGCTCTTAGGACCTCTGCGGGCTGCTGGTGCCACCCCGGTGAAGGAGGTACACTGAGCTGGCAGGGACCCTGTGTGTCCTTGGCCGTGTGGCACTAGCCAGTCCTGAGACTCGGTGGATGGAGGCACAGAGTCCAGGTGAAGGGCTGGGCCAAAGCCCAGACTGCGAGCAGTGGCTGTGGGGTGTGGGTGGGAGCCAGCGGGGGATTACCCTGTGGGCCAGCGGGGGATTACCCTGGGGGCCTGCGGGGGATTACCCTGGGGGCCAGCAGTAAGCTGATTGCACAACATAGAAGGACACTTGGCAGCCAGTGAGGAGCCGCAGGAAGTTACGGATGGTGTCACTGATGGTGGTGGTGACACACTCAACAGTTTCGGTGTGAAGAAGCTGCCTTGGGTTAGGAAGACCTGGACGGCATTCGGAGTAGGAGAGGAGAAGGCAGAGCCTGACTTCCAGCCCTGGAGACAGCTGGGCCCAAGTGTGTCACCTGTCAAGAGTGGGGGCTTGAGGCAGGTGACTAGGGTGCAGCGAGCTGGCTGTGCAAGCCGTCATGACCTGGCAACCACAGCCTTGTACCTGATGGCAACAGAGCGTACCGCCCTCAGCTGCTCTGGCACAAGAGGTGTCTGATGGGCCGGCCCTGACCTGACGTCAGGGCAGGAGCCTGTGCGTCCACTGCCATTGCCTGCGGCCACTGTAGGGCAGACTGCCATTGACCTTCTCGCACTGTAGGGCAGACTGCCATTGACCTTCTCGCACTGTAGGGCAGACTGCCATTGACCTTCTCGCACTGTAGGGCAGACTTCTTTTCCTGCCTAACTGACCCACGCTGGTGCAGACACTTCCTCCATAGCAATTCTTCTCTCTTCCTTTCTTACCTTTAATACACTTAGCACATCGAATAAATACAAAACCTTGCTACATTTCTTGCCTATCTTGTCCATTTCTTTGAATGGGACAAAGCATCTGCGAAGGGCGGAGCCTCGGAGCCCTGTGAACAGGGTGGCTCTCAGGTGCGACAGGAGGACCGCTGCTTCCTGGGGGAGGCCCAGGTGGTTGGCCATGGCATGTGGAGGTCGACAGTTATCCGCCCCTCTGAGAACTCCAGGGTCCTCTCTCCGTGCTATATAAAAGAGGGGCAGAGCAGAGGGGCCTGGATGTTTATAGCAGGACTCTTTGAATCCCTTCTGGCATACGGCTTCAGGGTTCCTCTCTAAACATGACTGCTCTTCAGTAGCCTGTTTGTCCCCCAGAGCTCCGAGGAGAGGTACCATCAGGTATGTGCCTTAGCCATGGGTCTGGGCACTGGTCTGACTTTTGAGTCTTGTTATCTGAGGAAAGCTGTGAGTGCTGCCAGACAGGAAGTCCTCTGAGGAGGAAGGGCAGAGTGAACCGAAAACCTGGGAAGGGCTCGCTGTGGCCCATGCCCCTGAGGACGTGTGTGCGCCGTAGCAGGAAGTCCGAACAGCAAGCTTGAGCCCCTGGAAACCTGAACTTGGAAATAGTTTCAATCCTCACAGGCAACTTGAGGCTGAAGGCCTCTGAGGAGGAAGTAACCTCAGAGGCAGAGGAGCCGGCAGGAGGTCCAGGACCGGGGCAGAGCCTGAGGGTGTGGCTCGCTCAGGGTTCTTCCTACGGACAAGAGAGAAAGCAGTTTCCTGAGATGGAGCTCAGTCCTCGTGGTGCTGTGGGTGCTGCTGGGCTGACACCAAAGGATTTAGACTGTTGCCTCAACTAGCAGATAACGCAGTGAAGGGTGGAGAGGGCTGAGTCCAGCAAGAGAGGGAGCTCAACACTCTCCAGTGGTCTTGCTGGCTGCAGAGATGTCGGTTGGGGCAGAAAGTCCATTGCTCGTCACCGGAGGAACTGGCACTGCCACCTGGGGCTTCGGCCTCCATCGCTGTATCCAGTCAGCAGCCCGAGAGGCAGAGAGCAGCGCCCTCACGTTGCACGCTCTTGCCCGTCAGCCTTGCCGCTTTCTGCAGCAGCTCCGGAGTCCTATTTCCGGAATGTTTTCTGTTGCTTTGTCCTGACTGCCTCCTGTCTGGAGTGGATTCAGAATGTTTCTATTCATGGCTGTTTCCACTGTGAGGAAGTTCCAGAAGTTCCACGGTGCCAGACCCGGAAAGCAGAGCCGCCGAGGGTCACCCCTGGGTCTCGTAAGTCGCCTTTCCATTGGTGGCCTTGGGCAGCAGCCGCTGTATTTTTGAACACACCTGTAAGAACGCTCAGGAAAGAGGTGATTCCCACAGAGGTGAGGATGACGGACTCGGTGTGACCATAGCAAGGGGGATTCTGAGAGGGATTCAAGGCAGCGCATCTTTTACAAAATAACTAAAAAACACTCATTGCGCATTTTTATCACAGCCAAAGACTCTCCTGGAAGAGGAGCCTGTGGTTCCCAGGGTCTGGGAAGGTGAGGGCGGCGAGGAGCGAGGGTGGCCATGGCCTGGAGGGAGTGGCAGGAAAGGCCGCTCCGTGGCCCAGCTGGACAGTAACAGCACTGCAAAGCATCGGTAGGGAGGGTTTTGAAAGTTGCCCCCAGAGAAGCGGCAACTACTGGAGGTGATGGCTGTGTCGGGGCCCTGTAACGCGCTGTGCGTGCGTGCTGAGCCCCACACTGGCTCCATAAACACGTGTAGCTACCGTCGGACAATTAGAAAGTAAATACGCGTTTACAAAAGAGAGTCGCACACACCTTGTGAGGGGCCAGGCCCTTTGAGTGGACGATCACTGAGCCACAAAGAAGGTGGTATGTTTCCTCTTCAGAAAAGCTGTATTTTCTCCTCATGACCAACTAAAATGTTCCTAGCTAGTCCTTTATTTCTACTGAAATTAAGTGTATGACAGAAATCCAAATTTTATGCTATAGGGTGTTTATAGCTCTGATTTTGGGGGGTAGAGGGCTTTTGAGACAAGGTTTCACTATTTAGTCCAGGCTGGCCTTGAACTTGCAGCAATCCTCCTGCATCAGCCTCCCAAGTGCTGGGAGCACAGGCGTAAGCCACCACACCAAGATTATAGCTTTGTTTTTTTAGGGCCACAAATGATTGTAAGGCATTTTAGAGGTGTACCAGTATAAACTACAAATTCCTATGGAATAGCGTCACCCTCTCAAGAAAACAGTGTGTTAACTGTTATAACTTTAAATGTTAAATGCAGCTCCTTACTGAGAAGGAACGCACAGTCACCCCACACTGAGAGCCCCAGGACTCTGTCCCAGTGACAGTCACACTATGGAGGAAGTCAAGGCTGAATGGGGAAGAGGCCACCAGCGCCCGTCTGATCAGCACACCACTTCGAGCCAGAGGGCAGCTGAGCGCCTCATTTGTGCGCCATGGCCAGGATCCCGCACACCAGGATGTTCTGACAGTGGGAGCAGCTGAAGCTGGCCGGGCAGCCTCACCACTGGTCAGCTGGATGGGATGGCCCTGCAGTGCCCTCTCCCTGGGCGTGGACAGAACCCCTTCCTCCTGTGCTGTGGTGGTCTGCGGAGCGGCTGCTGGACAGCAGCTGGGGAGACCCACTCCCCTGCGCATGCGCCCTGCAGAGTGCGTGCCTGGGACGCTCCTCAGTGCTCTCCTCAGGAGGCCACTGGCAGCCGGCCCCTGGCCCCAAAGGCGGTCTGTGTGCCCAGGCCGGGCTCTGTGGGCAGCCCAGCAGCCGGGAGGCCTGGCCACGCACTGTCCGAGCTGCGGGACCCTGCCCCGCCCTCTGTCTGTCCAGTGGTTTTTGTTGGGCTGTCACTGTGAGCCTTGTCCATGGTCACACAGCCAGTCCTTGCTGTCGCAGGTCCTGTGCAAGCCAGGCAGCTGCGAGGGACTCAGCACACGCTCTGGGGACAAGACCAGCCTGCAGGAGCTGGGAGTGCCACTGCGCCAACCTTGAGGAAGGCAGCTGCGTGTTCTAGTTCTCGGTGCAGCGAGTGAAGTCTGCCCTTTACGGTGGCCCCTCAGTAGCCTCCGCGCTGCCCTGTGACTGTCAGGCAAGGGCGTCACAGAGGCAGAGGCAGATGAGCCTGTGTTGGTCTGTGATCCCTCGTTCCCGATGACTTCTCGGACGCACGGCGACTCTGGACGCCAGCGGTGTGAGTCCTCGCTCACTTCTCCTCTAAGAAAAATGACTTGACTTGTTGGATCGCGTTTTCTTTTGTCCATCTCTTTCATCACATTTCTTTAACCATTTTAAAGCTTTTTTTTGATTGACTTCCCAGTTGGCAGTGTCTGCAGTGGAAGAAAAGGAGTCCATTGCTTCAATCCTAGACTCTTCAGCCTGTCCTTGTCCCCACCCTTTTCTTTTTTCCTTCTTTCCTTTCTGTCTTTTTTGGTGGCACCAGGGATCAAACTCAGGACCTTGTGCTTGCCAGGCAAGCACTTATCCCACTGAGTTGTCTCCCCAGCCCGCTTCTTTCCTTTCTTTAAAATCACTCATCAGTGCAGACCTGAAAATGTGAATCTCCTGTCCGGCCCAGTCCTGGGCCCTTCTCCTGCACCGCCAGGGCTGCACCGATTGCCTCCCGACCCCTGCCAGCTGCCATGGGCCTCTGATGGACCCGGCCTGGGCCTCCTCCCTGCTTCCTGCTCCTCCTCTGCCATGACGCTTAGGCTCACTGTGGCCCGATGACACACAACCATGCCCGAACCTCCGAGGCACAGACTAAGCCCTGCCTTGTCTCGAGGTGTGGCCTTACTCACTGTACTGGAGGTGGGAAGTTGGCCACCCAGGGGACCAAACGGCACTGGGGCAGGAAGCCAGGACGTGGACGGCCTGCTGTGTCCTGTGTGACACCTGCCCCTGCCAGCATGCACATGCAGAATCGTTTTTGGAAGCTGCCTCTGCTTCCTCTGCAGCGAGTGACAGGATGGCCTGGGTCTGACCTCCGCAGGGGGGGAGGATGGCGGCCGTCGACCACATGGCCCGTGAAACCCTACCTTTCTTACCTCTAATAAAACCTCTACATTTTTCACTTCTTTTGTCCAATTCTTTAGAGAAGACAAGAGCCTGGAGGGTACCCAGGACCCTGTTGATAAGTACACATCCCTGAGGCCATGCTCAGCTCTGGCACCGGGAGCATCTGGAGCCTTGTCTCCAGAGGGAACCTGCCCCATATGGGGCGGGAGCTGTGGGGCAGTGAGGGCCCAGGAAGGCCAGTGTCCAGGTGTTGCGGGTGGCCCAACGGGCTGTGTGGGCTCATGCACACCCGAGCCCCCACCCAGCTTTGGTCTCCCTGGGTTGAGCCAGTGAAGTTTGCACCTCAGCTTTCAAATTCTCCGAGCAAGGAGGCCAGGTGGCAGGGAACAGTGGCCAGGTGCCGCTGCTCCGCTCCACTCAGGGGCCAGAGCGGGGTGGGAGCTGCGTGAGCAGATCCTCCTCTGCGTGGCTCTGCACAACTGTGGCAGCGAGCTTTCCATGGCTGTTACAAGCACCGAGGACAGCTGAGGAAGAAGAAAGCTGTGCTCTGGCCCTCAGCCCCTGATGGACGTAGTGATGGGAACAGGAAGTGGGGTGGCTGATGTCTCGGGAGGAGGCCGGCCGGGAGACAGAAAGGCTGGATTCCAGCTCCTGCAGCCCCCAGGGACCAGAGAGCCCCACTCCCCATTTCTCACTGCCCCCTCCACGTCTGCTGGAAGCTGGGGACGCAGCTCTGCAGTAGTTCTGTGCTGTGTGGGTGGAGTACATGCTTAGCAGGCACTGCAGGGCTGAAACAGTAACCAGTTATCAGGTGGTCTCACCCACAGCTAACGACTGCCAGCCTTTTGGTCGCAAACTGCGGCTGGAGGTGTTTGTGGGCTGCATGGCCACCCAGAGGTTTGACTGAAAGCCTGTGCTGCCAGACGTACAGGGTGTGCATCGCTGTGTCCTCGGGATGGACATGACCACCGCAGTCTCCAGTTTCCTGTCCGCAGCCAGGGGCTTGGCCATGCAGAGGGTGACTAGGGAGCCCTGGGGGGCCAGAGCTGCAGAGGCTGCGCCTCTTCTCTGGGCATCAGTCCTGGGTTCTGGCCTCATCTTTGTCCACAGTTGGAAGTTCTGTTCACTGAGCAGTAGCAGGACATGCAGGTGGAGTTGAGGAGCAGAGCCCAGCATTTACTCTTCAGCTGTCCTTGCAGATCTGGACACAGAGATGACCTTGGAGCTCAATTCCGGGCTACCAGGAAATTCTTCTCTCCAGGCTCCTGCAGCAGGTTCTGCCCCAAACTGTGAGTTCATTGGTGTCTCAAAAGACAGCTATCCTCATGACTGTCTGAATATTTGATGGAAGAATGAGGCAGAGTACAGGGGCCTAGTCTATAGTGGCAGGGAGAGTGAACTTCTTGCACCTATAAGAAGTGCTTTCAGCTAGGAAGATAGATCAGTGGTCTAAGTGCCTGCCTGGCGAGCATAAGGACCTGGGGTTGAACCCTGGTACTATATGCTGTGCCAGCTCTGAAATGGCATGGTGGTGCATTCCTATAATTCCAGCACTGGGGAGGCTGAGACAAGAGAATCACTGTGAGTCTGAATTGCATAGAGAGACCCTGCATCAAACAAACAAACAAACAAACAAATAAATAAAGTACTTCATTTTTCTCCTTTTCAAAGAATGCCACGGCCCATTCTCCCCCTCTCCAGGAGGCAGAGCCCGGATCTTGACTTTGGCAAGACTGTCAGCAAGAGGATTCTACGTGCAACTGCGTGTGGAGTGAAAAGTGGAATGTGACCAAGCTGTGGCCAGTGAGACAAAACACGTCCCTCGAAGGGCTCCTGGGCGCACTTCTCTGCGCCTTCTCTCTTCTGCGGTGCCTCTGGACTGCCAGTGCCATCACAGGAGCCCAGCAGGCATCTTGGCTCCCCCTGTCTGCAGGCTGGATGACAGAGCACAAAAGGCAAAAGCAGTCTGGGTCCCTGATTACTACAGAGGTCCCGCGAGTCCAGGAATTTTTATGTGAGAGGAAAATAAGCTTCTGTCTAAATTTATCCTCCTTTCTTTTCTTAATCGTCATCATTTGTTGATGTGTGGGGCTGAGCCTTACTCTAAATGTTTCTGCATAAGCAGGCTTTCCCCTCAGGAGACAGGCAGCCTGACACCCAGGATGTAAGAGGGAGCTCTGATTTGGCTCACGGTTTCAGAAGACCGAGTCTATGGTCAGCTGCTCCAAGATAGGAACATCATGGCGGAAAGGCGCGGTGGAGCGAAGTACTTGGTTCATAGTGGCTGGGAACAGAAATAGGACAGCGAGGAAGGGCAGGGACCAGACCCAGACCCTGGGGCCAGGCCTCCATGACCCCCCAGACACACCCAGAAGTGGGCCTCCCCATCCCCAGGAGCCCATCAAGGTGCCTCTGCCCTGAGCACTGTGGCGAGGCAGTAAGGTTTCCCTGCTGTGACACCTGCCAGCATGCCTGGCCTCTCTGTGGATGAGCTGTGAGCATGTGGGAGTGGAGACCCCAAGTCCCCTGGGGCTGGTGCAGGAAGCCCCAGAGCCCAGTCCATACTGCTCTCTATGAAAGCAGGAGCTTCGGGCACTGAGAGGCTCAACCTGGCCACACAGGCTGGGGCCAAGGGTGCTGCTGTGTAAAGGCAAAATCCTGCAGCTCTCCGAGCATGTTTTAATCTGAGTCATGGTGGAGGCACTCAAGCTGGGCCCAGCACCCTGCAAGCCTGGGACACAGAGACCCCAAGGTGCATGGTGTGGGAGCAGTGTGTTGTTCCTGTTCCTGTCTGGTGTCGCTGTCCTTTGCTGCCTCCAGACAGCTCAGGTGCTTGGCCTATGGAGCCTGTGTGTGCCTGAGTTCAGGTGACAGTCGGCAAGCGCCTGTGCATGGGGTCCACAGCCAGAGACTTGGAAGCACTCCCGAACCTGCTCGGCGGGAGGAGGAGGTGCATGCCTGCAATCCCAGTGCTCTGTAGGAGGATACAAGTTTGAGCCCAAGCTGGGACAACTAAGGAACTTAGGAAGACCTTGTCTCAAAGTTGGAAAAGGAAAGGAAGAGAAAAGGAAAAGAGGAGAAAATAGAAAGAACTGCGTTAGCTCGAGGCCTCGAGGGGGAACAGATGAACTCTGGCTCCCACTGCAGCGTGGAGCCCGGTGCTGCAGCCCGCTGGCCGTTTCCCTCTCTCGTGCTCTGTCCCTGGGGTGGGGACAGGTGGTGTGCCTTCCTGGGGACCCTCCTGCCTGGCTGGGGTCAGCACCAAGGCCTCTGTGAACCTTGCTCTTATCGCCAGCCCCACCTCCACCTCTATCTGCACTAGGCTGAACATTAGGAACTTAATATTTAATGCTAAACGCGAAGCTGCTGAGAGCATCTAGGAGCCTCTCGTGTGCTGGGGCAATTACGAGGTCCCTGGGCCCCCTTAAACAAAGAGCTTTGTTCCCTTAAAGCAGTTACCAGAAGTAAAAAGGCAGCCCTGCCAGGAAGATTGCGAGTCAGCAGGAGGAGGCCAGGCAGAGTGGCCTCAGGGTGGCCACCCCTCGTCTTCAGCCCTGAGCCCATAGTGGCCCGGGGCCAGTGCGCTGCGTCTTGGCCTGGAAGTGAGCTTGGAGGAGTCAGCTGGGGGCCAGACCTGCATGATTGTTGAGCCCCCTTATGGCAGCTCCTGCTGGAGGGGTGGAGAGCGCACAGCCTGCAGTCACCTTGAGAGAAAATGCGAGCGTGCGTGCATGCGAGGGTGTGGTACTGGGTTCCAAGCCAGGGCCTTCTCACTGGGCTACCTCCCCAGCCCTTTCTATTTTACTTTGAGACAAGGTCTTACCAAGTTGTCCGGGCTGGGCTTAGACTTGGGTCCTCCTGCTTCAGCCTCCTGGAGTGCTGGGATTGTAGTCCTGCTCCAATACAGCTCTGAGTTCACTCAGACTTCATGGTTCCATGTTGTCCTGTCAGCCTCACCTGCTCCAACTCCCTTAGGACCTGTAGCCACCAGAGGCTGTCCAGGGCACAGGAAGACACCCTCTCCCCTGGCTCTGAGCCTCCTTCAGCCGATGCCCTTCTTGGTGACGTGGTCCTCACTGGGTGCCCTGTCCTGTGGGTTGGGCCGCCAAGGCTTCCACGGGTCAGCTCAGCTCAGCAGGAGCCGGCTCCATGCTCCAGGCAAGGCACTCCTGGTCCCCTCTGGTGGAAAGTGTCCTCTCAGTTCCGGTGGTCGCATGACCTTCTGATCTCCTTCTAGAGTTCTCTCCCTTTCCCTCACTCTAAGACAGCGCCCAGCCCTTTCCTTGTCACGAGGACGAGCTGAAGCCCTTGCTGCTTTGGGCCCTTCCTTGACAGCACGCACCGCCCCTCCCAGTTCTCGTCCGTGTCCGCATGGAATGCTATGCTATGAATCTGCTGCTGCATCTGGACTTTGGTGCTGGCGAGCATCAAGGGGCCGAAGGCAACATTTACATTAAGATACCTAACTTATTTAAGAAGACTTCACAGTTGAATATAAGGTGCTTTCTGTGGAAAATACAAGTTCATGGTTCTCAAAGAGTTCTGTCCCAGAAACTCCTGGAGGGGCTTGGTAAAAAGCAGGTCTCATTTCCTCTGGCTTCTTCTGTGCTTCGGTGGAGACACGTGATGCCTGTGTCAGGCCTGAGTCCTCAGAGACAGAGTGGGTCTCCCCTGACAGTGCCAAGGGCAGGAAAGAGCACTGCTTCTTGCGGGGGCCTTTGGCTTTGATTCGGGGACCCCGAGGTGAGCTGGGCAGGAGGCGAACATTTCATCCTTAGGTGTTGCAGCGCAGCCTTCAGGGCAGAGGGCGCAGGAGCTGCAGATGGCTAGAGGCCGGGACACTTGGGCGGATTAAATGGCCTTTGGAGGCTGGCCAGGTGCAAGGCGAGTCACCCTGGTTTCCATGCCCCACACGGCTGCCCATGGGCTGGGAACATGGTCACCCCCCAGAGCCAGGCTGTGAGCCAGAATCCACAGGCTCAGCAGCCCCCTGCCCAGCGGCCCCTGTGCATCGGCTTCTTCAGTGACCCCAGGCGGGGGTCCAGCCCTTCGATGCAGCTGTGTGCAGAGGCAGGGCCTGGCACTTGTTGCTCATCCCTGAAGCCCGTGCCAGGGCAGTGCTTCCTCTCGGCAAATGTCCAACTGGGTCTGCTGCCCATTCTCCCTGCAGAGAGCTGCAGCTGCTGGGCTGCTGGGCCAGGCCGAGAGCCACCTGCATAGGAGCACAGGGCTCCTCCCTGGGGTGCAGCAGGGGGGTTGGATGCTGGCCTTGATCCCAGCGGGTGGCGCTGTGGGGGCGTTGCATTACAAATGCCCGCTGCTGTGCTCACTTCGTGCACTGTGTGGAATGACATTTACACTCATCTAGGAGCAGGTGCAGGGGCCACAACAACTCAGGAAACCTGACTTAGCATCTGTGCCCCATGGTGCCAGAGAGCTCTTTATAATTTGAGAAGCATTAAAAGCCATGAGGTCCTTGTGCACCCTGCCTCTGTGTCGTGGGTACGGGGATCTGAAGCGAGGAGCCGCAGTGAAGTCCGGGCAGTGAGGGGCCTAGCAGCCCTGACTCACGTTTAGCTGGGAGCTGCCTGTGGGACAGCGTCCTGCGTCTGAGGTTTGCACGTGGGCACAAGCTCCGGCTGGGGAGGGACAGTGGTGGGAAGGGTCCTGCTGCATTCTAGCGTTGGCTCACGTGCTTCCTGGGCTGGCGTCTGTGAGCGCAGTTTTATTGTGGCTGGATGAGTTGGATCCCTTCCATCCTTTCAAGGCTGTTACTTCCCTTTCTTTCTGAGAAGTACTTTTTTCTTTTTAAAAATTGTAGTCAGATTCTTAAAAAGGAGGCTCTTTCTGGGGTGAGAGGTGGAAAGGTCGTCCTGTGCAGACCCCCTTCTGTACGATGAGGGGTGCATAGCCGTTGTCCCCACCACGGAAGGGGCGGCTGAGGTTGCTCCCCCTGGAGGACGCCCAGGGCCACAGGCCTGTGTCCATTGCCCTGGCAAAGAGAAGCTCCCTGGGCTGTGTCTCAAGTTTCTTTCCCTTTCTGAGGATGAGAAAACCTCATGTTTTTAAAATTACAATCTTTGAAGGCGACTAATTCATCCTCTCAATGAGAGAGCCAGATTGGGGCCAGCCAGCCCCTTACAGATTTATTGCCTGCCGCAAAGGCCGACTGTGACACTGAGACCTTTTCCTAGTTGGCCCAAGCATTTGAATCCTGGTCGAGACTTTGTTTTTCCAGCCCCACAGCTGACTCAGATGGGGGCTGGGGCAGGTGCTGGGGTGGCCCGCCTGGCCTGCTGTCCTGGGTTTCCTGGCCAGCTTTGTAGCCTGCACCACAAACTTAGGCCACAAGGCACCGATAGGGTGTAGACAGGTTAAATCTCCAAGGTGATTTTGTAGGAGCTTCAATATGGTCCCCAGAAAAATGGTTCTAGTGACAAGCAAGGAGGTGAGGGTACAGTTCCTGGTCTCAGGGAGAGGAGGCAGAAGTAAGGACCCTGGGCATATCAAGGTGGCTTGGGAGAGGAAGGTGGAGGAGCAGAATCCTGGGAGCAAGGCGTACACTATCTCTGCAGAGCAATTGCCCCTTGCTTTTGAGAGTGGGCACAAAAAGGGAGACAGCAGTGACTGACCCGTGTTCAGTAGCCTACATCACCCCTCGGTAGACCAGACAACGTACTGCACAAGGCTGAGAGTGTCGCCAACTGGAGTGCCTGGACGGTGCAGCCTCGTGTCGGAACTCTGGCCGGCAGAGGCTGTGGGGGCCACACACGATGATGGGCAGGTGAGTCCTGCTGCCTGGTGACCTTGAGGCTGGCGTGCTGTGCCCAGCGAGCTCCTCCCACCCTCCCTCGATGCCCTGGCTGCAGGCTTTGAGGTGCTCATGCAGGGCAGGGCAGCCTCCCAGGCTGGTTCCTACACCTACTGCTGCCCTGCACTGGCCAGCGAACCCCCCCCACCCCCCGTGTTCCTGAGTAGGAGATGCGGTGAGTGTGGTCTCTCTGTGCCCCTGGTGCCCCTCCGTGCCTGGCTTATGTTGTGTGCTTGTGCACACAGCCAGGGACCTCTGCACAGTGGGAGGTGGCACACAGGGTGCTCCTCACCGAGGGCTCCTGACCTGGCTGTGATCAAACAAGCCCCGGGCAGGCAGAGCAGCGGGAGGCCAGAAAGAGACTGCAAGGGAGGTGGAGGCCCTGTGCTTGTCCTTTCTGGTAGAAGCGTCCTTGTGCCTGGCAGCGGAGCTGGGGAGGTGTGAGCCAGGAGGGCTAAAGGCACAGGGACAGTGGGAGGGCAGCCAAGGACTCTGACCTGCCAGACTGGGGCGGGGGCGATGGAATCAGAGCTTCCTGTCATCTAGGGGACAGCACTGGCTGGAGGTGGACAGAGAGGAGACTCTCAGGGGCAAAGTCCCTGGACTAAGAGGTGTGCACCTGTGGAATGAGGAGAGGGAAGCCGAGCAGCTTCTCCAAGCCGGTTAGCAGCGCTCCTGCATTCCTGAAAGAGGGCTAGGCATTTTGGGGAGCATTATGCATTTGGATGTAGATGAGGTTGCTGGAGGCTGTGTGCGCTCCGAGAACCCCTGGAATGGGACCAGGGCTGTTGGGCGGCTCTGGGTATCCTTAGAGTGTGAAATGAATGAACTGTAGGTGAACTCTGAGAAACTGCAACACCCAGTGAGGGGGAGGAGGAGGAGCCGAGCCAGAGGCAGAGCTGGACAAGGAAATGCAGGAGGGAGGCAAGAGACCAGAATTTCCTGGAAGCCGAGGGAGCGGCGCATCCAGAGGAGCTCCGAGGAGCCAAGGGCCACAGATGGCCAGGGTGCCGGCTGCTGTGTTGCCCTCCCCTGGCTCAGCCTCTGGAGAGGCTCCACAGCTCAGAGATTAAAGTCAGATCCCAGCGTAAGGGAAGGTTTTACCCAAGACCAAATACTGCAGTATTTTCAGAGAACTAACTAGGAGCTTAAATCACAGCTACATGCTGACCTCTTGCTTGGCTGATTCCCCAAAGAACTGTTCCAGATGAATATTTTTGGAAAGATTTGCAGCTTTTTGGATGAACAGGGATGAGAAAGCAGGCTCAAGTGTGGAGAAGAAAGTCATTAGAGGACCCGAATTAGAACCTTCTGGTCTCCTTGGTCTCTAGTTAGTTAGCTAGCTAGCTGACTAAGTGACTAACTAACTAGACTAGCAGGCTTGCCTCTCTGAGTGTAGGTCTTGCATTTGGAAAGCTGCAGGTGGCTACAATTCCTGGATTCCCAGAGCCCCGGCCCTGTGCTTCAGGTCCCTGGTGGCAAAGGGCTGGGCCTGGGTTTCTGCCTTTTGCAGCTCTATGTTAGGTTGGAGGCAGTGCACTGTGCTCAACTGTTTTTCTTTTTCCTGTTGAAAATTCGGTTCCCACTCCCTCAGCTACTTGCAGTTTTGACATTGTGATACTTCTGTTCCGCACGTGACCATCTAATTTTGCCTGCCCTACTAAGCTAGCTAGGCATCTGCCCATTTTCATTGGATGAGCTCGTTCCTTGCACAGCTTTCTCAGGCCATCACTTTTTGTCTTCTGGCTTGGCCCTTGGAGGTGAGGTCACACTGTCCTCCAAGGACACCTCTGTGTAGTCATTGAGGGCCAAGTTTCAAGAATAAGTGTGGATGGGAAGGCATGGCTCCCTAGCCTCGGAAAGCTCCGAAGAACACTAGATCATGCAGACTGCTTTCTGCCTGGTTCTGTGTCTCACAAGAAATTCTCCTGGAGGGTCACTGGGTATTCAGAGACACTTGGAGACTCTGTGCTGATGGAATGGTCCTTAATGGAAAGTCATTTAATATTTGCTTAGCCTTTGAGTGAGTCTATCAGAACCACTTAGCCCTGCCTGTGCTGTGTTCTGGACTCTCTTTCAGAGATAGTGAAGAGGGCTCGTCTTGCAGCAGAGAAGTGGATGTTCATAAGAACCGAGCATTTGCTGACTTCTGGGGGAAAGACGGCCTGGAAGACGGAGCTCTGCGGGGAGCCCGTGGGAGAGGTGTCGGCTGGGTAGCCTCCCGTGCTGCCGCTAGGGTGGCCACGGCAGGGATAGCTGAGCTGACTTGGGGCACAAGGTAGAAACACTACACTTAGTTTGCGTGGGGCACTCAACCTTTAAAAAGCCGAGCACTGTGTTCTTATCCACCTTCTCCACAAGATCTAACATCGAGAGACCTCTGGCTTTCTCCCAAGGTCAAAAGGATCATGAAATGGAAAGGTTTCAAGTCAATTCAGGACATCAGGGCAGCTAGGACAGCGCAACTAAAGACACTCAGGAAAGAGAGCAGGGCTGGAGAAGCCACATCCACATCATGGCCACAGTGACAGTGGGGAGCCAAGGTGACCGATTCCAGGTGACTCCGCCATGCCAGAGCTGGACAGTGAGGGGCTCACTGTGCCACGTGGCTTCAGAGAGGCTTGCCATCCCCCTGCCACTCTCATAAACTGCTGCCCAGGGTGGGCGTCCCAGGGCTGCCAGCCCTGGCCCCGTTGGGCAGCCCAGGTGGAGCGCTCGGGGTCAGGAGGGCCAGGCCACCGCCATACGGCCAGCGAGTTTTGCAGTTAGGACTGTCCCGGTGCCAGTGCCCAGCTCTCACTCTCCAGTGTCTTTACTCGGTACAGGAAGGTGATGCTGCCGAGCATGGACCTGAAGTGAAGACACACTGTGGCTCGTGTGCATCTCGGACCATTGATTTATGCGACTTGGCACATTTTTGTGCTTTACAAGTGAAGAAGCAGGGAGCGAGGTGAGCTCACCATATTCCAGAACGTGGAGGTGGTCTCCCGCAGACACCTGGAGGGATGCAGAGAGGCCTGCAAGCCGCACTGAGGTCACCAGGGCAGTGGCTGGTCCAGGACCCCAGCTGGCGTGGTCATCCCCTTGCTTTTGGCCACTTGAACTTCTTGTGTACCCAGGCAGTCCTACTGTCACACTATGTGGGCCTGAGCGCTGAGCTGCTTGCTGTGGCAGTGGGCAGCTGGGAACAACACTACCTAAGGCTAAGAGGTGCAGGACATGGAGGGCAGTGGGCATGGGTGCAAATACAGAGCGCAGACCCTAGACGGCCACCCGCTGTGTCTGTCAGGGAATGTTGCTCGATGCTGCGCAAGCATCAGTGGGATTCCCTTGGGGCAGATGGCCTCTGCCTCCTGCAGTGTTCTGAGTGTACCGGCAAGTCACGGTTTCTCTGGCCAATGTCCAGTGGAAAGATCTTTACCTCCATAGTATTTTTTGTCTGACAGCTTTTGGGGCATTCAATGCCCATAAGAGGTACTTTCCTGTCACCTTTCTTCTCTCTCTGTCTATAATTTCAGGTATCCAACAGATATTTAAAAGTTTGAAAGAAATGGTACATTTAAGGTACAGGGACATACTCAGGGCTGCATCAGCTTACACAACAGAGACTGTGACATAAAAATGTCAAAGCCAGAGACCTCACTCCTCGCAACCTATGGGACAGATTCAGAAGCACTCTAAACACACTGCACTGCTTTACCATGATCATAATAAGGCCTTGTAAGCTATGTTGCATACACTCCCCGAGTCCCCAGGAGGAATGTAGTCATTATGGGCTGCAAATGTGGACTAATAAAAAAAAAAATCTAAATTTAAAAAACTAAAAAATAAGAATGCTACAGGAAGGAACAAAGCTGGCTTGGAAGCCCCGGCTGCCATCAAGTGACCTTAGAAGAGGAGTCGCGTGTCGCATGCTGAGGACATGAGCAGGCTGCTCGGCGAATCACTGGGGCTGGGTGGGGCCGACCGCAAGGCAGCTCCGGCTCGGCTCTGAGGATGCCTGGCCCCTCTGCCACAGGCTTGGCCCCGGTGTGCTATGGGCCCGAAGGAGGTGGCACCTCGCTGGAGCAGGGGATGGGGCCCCGGTCTTGAAGGGGACAGTGTGAGCTGCAGCCTCGCCTGGCTGTCTCTGCTTGGCCTTGCACTGGATGCTGACGCCCAATACTGCCCCTGGCCCCAGCAGGAAGAGGCAGCCATGGACTGAACCCTCTGACATGGCAAACCCTTGCACTTTGAGAGTTGATTCATCTGGGCATGTTACAGTATCACAGGCTGAGTGACACTGAAGCTGTGGTGACAGGTAAATTAGGGCTTATGTGTCACAGGGGGCTGGCTTCAGTCTTTCCCTGGAAGCCAGCCATGTGGATGGAATGGTGGAAACCTCTCTCCACAGCCACCAGGCACCAGGTGGGGACCTGAACAAGGCCGTGCTTGTCTTTCACTTGCTGCATGGAAATCTTTTCCATTCAGGATTAATTTCTCCAGCAGGAGCTTGGAAATGGGCCCAGCTTTCCCCTGAAAAACTAAGCACAGGAAGATGAGACTGCAAAACAACAGCATAAATCAAAGCGAGGGGCAGGGGAAGGGGACTGGTGCCTTCCCATCAAGCACTTCGAGGTCACTGCCTGGTGAAAAGTGCTGAGGCCACGTGGCTCATACTGCTGCAGTATAGGAGAGAAAATGGGAAAAAAACTGCTTGAAGGAAATAGTTTTAGATTTGGAAAGGTCAAGAGTTCAAGATCATAACTGCAGATAAAAGTCCCCTCTAAGCCCGCAGTGTGCATTTGCATGGAAATAATGTCTATTTCTACCCCAGTTCTGAGTACTAGGAGTGATGAAAGGCATTTGTGGCGTGTTTTAGTGGCCTCTGGGGCCCTCATGCCAACGACCACTGTGTTTGGTGCCCACTGTCAACCCTCTCTCTGCTCCAGCTTCCCTGCTCTCTCTCCCTGAATAGGAAATGAAGACCTGGACCCAGTCCCTAAGACTGAAGATGCTGCTCAGGACTCAGAGCCCCACGCTCTCCAGGTGGGGTGGCCTTGGGAGGTACCTGGGTGGTTTGCACCCAGCCCCGTGGCCAGAGTCATCACTGGCTGGCGGGGACGAAGCCTTGCATTCTTACCTCAAGACGGAGGGGCTACAGTGTGGCTGGCTGTCCAGAGGTTCCGTGGGACCAGGCTGCCTGCAGATGTCCCTGTGACCCAGGTCCTTCTTTCCCTTGTTTCTTCTCTGTGATGCCTCACCCTGGCCCTCTCAAGAGGACCCTTGTTGAGGGGCACACACTGTACCCCCTGGGTGTCCCTTATCTGGAAAGTTTAGGGCCAGAAGGGCTTTGTATTTGGGATTATTTTCTGATTTTGAAGTATGTGCATCTCTACAGTGAGCTGGCTTAGGCACGTGACTCAAATGCAGAACTCATCTGTGTTCTGCACGCACCATGGAGCTTTTAATGGGCCTACGCTCTGATCGTGGCCCAGCATGTGGTCAGCCGTGGATCTTCAATTCGACACTTGGAACACTGTACATCTCAGAGCATTTCACACTTTGGGCCTCCAGATTAGGGTGCTCAAACTACCTGTTCCTTCCTTATTTCTGCTTTGATCAATTTTCCCATTTTCCAGTGTGGAGAGACTGTGCCAGCAAGACCCACCATACGCACGCTGGTCAGGAGATGGAAGCACAGGGATAAAGTCAGTGCAAGGACCGGAAATGCTCCTACACATTGATTTCTTGTGTAATTTTTAATAACAAGGTAAATTGCCTGATCAGCCAGGAGTCTGAAAGACTTCTGCTCACCCTGCAGCCCTGGGGACGTGGAGGCTTGTCCTTCAGGGCTGGGAGAGATCAGGCCCGTTTCAGCTGCCTCTAGCATCACCAACACTTGCACTTGCAGACTTTGGGAGGAGATTAACCTTTCTGCTTTTTCTGTCAGTACATGCCGTGACTCACGGCAAATCACCCATTTGTGGGAGTCAGTGCATCTGCTGGTCACACAGTGGTCCTCTTGCTCTGCTCTCCCCCATGGCTCCTGTGCCCCCCCAGGGCCTCCCCAGTCTCTTTGAGGGGTCATGCTCTTTGCGTCTCTGCCCTCTGCTGGTGTGACTGGTGAGAACTCTACTTGCCAAAGGCTGGCATCATGAATGGTGCTGCACAGTCCCAGGGCTGAGCCATGTGGTGGGGGCTTTGGGTGTTGGCGAAAATTCTGGGCCCCACCTGTCTCATGATTTTCCTTTGGCTCTTATGATCTCTGAGCAGGAGCGGGTGCGCCTGGCCTTGAGAACACGGCTTGGCTTCTCAGATCTGCTGTGGAGGTCACCAGCACGCTGGCACTGCCTGCTGAGTGCGATGAAGGAGCTGTCACTCTCTGCACGTGGTGAGGGAGGGTGCTCTGCAGGGTTTCCTAATGTTATGATTTGTGTATGGATGTCCCCCCAAAGCCTCATGCAGGGGCTTGAGTTTGAGATTAACTCGTGCTTCACTGGGATTATGAGTCTTAGTATTGCTGGGATTTTGGGGCGAGTACTTCTCCCAGCCTGGGGCAGAGAGCCTGAGTGCAACTTAAGGGAGACAGACGTCCTCTTCAGAGCCATTGAGGCTGCCACTCCCCAGTCTGCTCTGTTGCTCTTTGCCACCACCATGAAGGGTTGGTCTGCCACGCGCCCCTCTGCCTTGGAGCCAGCTGAGTATGGACTGAAGCCTCCAGTGACTGAGCTAAACAAACCTTCCCTTCCTCCACTGAGTCTTTGTCCCAGCAGTAGAGACAGTAACGGAGACACCTAAAATCCCTGGGTCCTCAGCCTCCATAATCGCACGCACACCTCTGTGCACATCTGGCCCCTGCAACTTGGCCAGGCTGTCACGGTTGTACGAGTGGCTCAGCGTCGGGCTGACCTCTGTGTTGCTTTGCCATCTTCCACATGGAGTCGCCTTTCCTCCTGCCCGTGCTGCAAGCCATGCGGGGCTGCTGATTCTGCCTGGGGATCATTTCCTCGCTGTCTGACGAAGTGGGAGATGTGAATGCCAAGAAGCAAGACGCACTTCTTCTGCCAACAGGTGTGCTAACCCTCTGCTGGGACAGAGGCTCTGGGCTCTTCAGCCTCATTCCGAACACCGACTCAGGGCTGTGGCAGTGAGTGTCCCAAGGCTTCACAGCCTAGGGAAGTCCTTGAGCTCCAGGGCGGGAATCAATCTGTGGCTTTGCTCTTCCTACTCTTGCTGGGACCCCAAGCCTGGAGTGTGGAGCAGGCATCCTCTGTGCCCTCAGATCCCACGGGCAAGGAGACCAGAGGGACATAGCAGGGACAGTGTTGGCCTTGGCTGAAGCCTCAAAGAGCAGGGATGGACAGGGCCCTGCGGGTGGCTTCATGCATGGGCCTGTGTCTGACATGGAACTCTTGCTAACATCCACCTGACCCCTGTGTTTGGCCTGGGTGGCCTCACAGCATAGGGGCCTTGGGCAGTCGGATTCTCACCGTTGGGCAGTGCAGACTCCGCGGTGTCCTGTTGGTCCCCAGCAAGCCACCCAGCCAGGCTCCTGAGGAGGCAGACGGGCCCCTTCTCAGCAAAGTATGTGGTGGGGTCCAGACAAGCTTGTGGTCTGGGAGGTTGTGGCTGGGCCAGTTTTAGAAAGCACATCTGCAGGCGAGAGCGTTAGGCTGAAGTCAGCTGTGGCAAAGCCACCAGCTACACGAGCGACTTCCTCCTTTAGGTCTGCATCCTTTCCGTTCCTGTTTCATTCTACCTGTGTACAGGAGAGGAGGCCATGTCCCTCCACAGTCAGTGCTGTGCAGTTCAACCAGGACAGTGGCCCCTTCTGAGTGACCCCAAGGATTCAGGAGAAGGTCTGCAGAAGAGAGCTATACAGCCCCTCTGCCAAGGGGGACAACGCCAGCCCAGACCCGCGTTGCCACCCATCGTGGCTGAGCAGACTGTATCGAGGAGCCCCTACGAAGCGGCTCTGAGCAGGACTTAGTATTAACCAGTGGCCTTTCCATGTTTACGTGTGAGTTTGCCCAAGGCTTAGGGTCTTGTCTGGAGGTGGGCAGCGGACTCATTGTAAGTGGACCCCCAAGGCCTGTAGTGGCCTATGAAGCTGTGACACCTCAAAGGACAAGGCCACAGCTGTGGATGTTTGACTCCAGCCCCACGGCTATGGTTTGATTCTAGTTGTCCCCCAAAGCCTCATGCAGTCATGGGGTGGACTTCTGGAGTCCATGATTAACTCATGATCCACTGGGATTATGGGTGATTCAAGGCTGGGATTATGGGTCTGAGTACTGCTGAGATTATGGGTGTGAGTGCTACACCCAGCCTGAGGCAGATAGCCTGAATGTAGCATAAGAGAGGCAGAGAGAGGCAGAGAGACAGACTTCTCCCTGTTGCCATGGTTGCTGCTCCCCCCCCTTGCTCATTTACTGTTTGCTGCCCTGTGCCCCTCTGCCTTGGAGTCCACTGAACATGGACTGAAACCTCAGTCACTGTGAGCTAAATAACCTTTTCCTTCCTTCATTTTGGGTGTCGGGTGTTTGTCCCAGCAACGAGAGAAAAGTCGCTGGGATGCCCAGTTACCTAGAGGAGACCGCTGCTGTGGGCTCTGCACTCCACAGCAGACGCTGACCTAGAGGCCAGGCAGTTCTGACTGACAGAAGCTGCTGCTTGGGAAAGCCTCCCACAAGGCCCTGCTGGATTCCCCGCAGATTCCCACATTTTGTTCAGAATTTCCCTCCTTTGTTTGAACAGCTAACAACTATGGGCTGCCCAAAGAAGTTCTCTGTCTTAGTCTCTAGAACCTCAAATTGTGTGAGGTTTAGAACCTACTGGAACCCTAGATTCATACCACTTGGCCCTTTTATTTAAGCCTTCACCACTGTCCAGTCATTTGGGAGACTGAAGGACTAATTAATCTGCAATAGCTGAGCGCTATTATTAACCTGTTACCGGATCTTGGGGGACACACTCAGGTCCCCACACCGCAGTCTCCCAGAAAGCCTGGCCAATTCTTGATTATTTTCAAACTGTGTCCCAGACTCAGAACTCTGATTTACCCATTAAAAGTATGTACCTCTTAGAATTCCCTGAGTGCCTTTGCAATTAGCAAAGCCCCTCTAAATAGTTAATGAGACTCATCAGACTTCCCAGGAAGGCATGGTGGTGGTGCAGAGTTTGCAAAGATCTCCCC
>PVKA01028424.1:0-23851 GCA_004027165.1 Ctenomys sociabilis
ATAACAATGTAAAAAGTATTAATTATTGAAACTGTACTATAAATCAGCTTTGAAAAAAAAGATAGGTATACAGCCACATTCTCTTAATTCAATGAATAGAGGGATCTGCTCTAATAGTGTTTGTAAATAGAACATTATGTCTGCACCTTGTAAACAAATAACCACTAAGAAAACAATATGCAATGTATTAATTATTGAATCTGTCCTACTAAGTTGATTTGAAACTATCTCATTGGTATTTGTTCTTCAATGAAATTATGGAAAAATAAAAAATAAATAAAATGCTTTTGGTATTATGATAAAAAATTAAAAACCAGCATAATTTTATCATGTTGAATGATAAAATTAACTGCTTTTTTGGGTGCAAGACTTAAGCCAAACTCAGACATGCTGGTGTGCATTCATAAACTAAGAAAAAAATCAGAGAAAATAAGATTTAATAGAGGAGATCACAGTTTAAATCATGAACCATCGTGTTCATCTTATCCATGCTTCGGACCTCTTTTCATAGAAAAAAAAAAGTGCAGGGAACAAAGAATGAGAGAGAAGTGAAAATATATTTGACCTGAAATTTTAGTTTCAACTTAAGAAAAGCAGAGAATGAGATCTTATTAAAATTATATCTGTAGGGGATAAAGACAGTCCATTTAGATAAGCTGAATGTCTGGTTTTCTAAACTGTAAGAAAAGGTTTTGATTCTTTGGGCAAGCTGTGACCTCATGCAGTGGAGAGGCTACAAAAAATTACTGACCAAGAGAAACAATTTTTATATAAGCTACCACATATCTAAGAATACTAAAAAGATATTTTAAAGTCTATTTAATCCTATTTTGGACATAAGTTCTTATCTTTCCTTCCCCTAAAAGTATTCAGTAACATTTCTGTTTCTAGAACACTTTAGAATATGGGAAAATACATTTGGTTCATGGAGATATTTTTTACACCTTTATTGATCTGATTACTTTGGGGAATAAGTTGATCTTCCATCTCCACCTGCTGTAAGGTTCAGTTATAATGTTAATGTGAAGGAGGAAGATACAGTGTAAGAGAAGTAATACTGAGACTATAAGGGAGCCTGAAACCAAAGCCTGTTCCACTGAGGCAGAGGGAAACAACAGAGAGGCATTAGGGAGAGGTACAGGATAATGTTAAAGGGAGAAGGCTGGGAGAGGTGAAAGGAGGTGGTGTCCACATGGTGTCACATCTCCAACATTTGACCTAGAAATTTTCAGAGAATGGATTATTAGACAGGGGCTGGGGGCTGAAGGTTGGCATGAACCTGTTATACTTCCCATTTGGTCCACTGGGTAGAATCCAATGGGCAGGGTGTTCTGTGTCAACAGGAGGAAGGTCCAACTGTATAAAATGCAACCAAAGAACAAAGCCAATGCACTAGCTCAGAGACAACCACCCCCAAAGACCCTGTGTTGCCATGAAGAGACAATGGGGAGTTGTTAGAATCAGGAGGACTTAAGAGCCAGCACACCTGACATAGGGTCCACTGTGATGAGAGCTGGGAGACCCTAAGCACAGTTTTCAGGGCAAACCATCTGAGCCCCGTATCTGGATGGGGGGCTGGGCAGATGCTCAGCAAGAGACTCACTAAGAATCAACTTGGGACCAAGGTACCAGAAAAGAAACACTTAAACTGGGAAATTAGAAAAAAAGACACATGTCTGTTCACAAATCACAGAGTTCAGGGTACACATGAAAAATATTAACAACATTGACATTTAAGAACAGTTTAAGGGCCAGAGAAATAGCTCAGCAGACTTGTTGCACCCAGTAACCTCAACACTGGAAACGCTGAAAAGAAGAGGATCACTATGAGTCAGAGCTGCGTAGTGAGACCCTGTACTAAATACATTTTTAAAAATTAAATAAATAAATAAAATTAAAAGAACAAAGTTTAATTTTATAGCCACTCAACATATAATTATTCAGTATTTAGCAACAAAGTTTACGGTCTTAGAAAAAATGACTCTCATCTAAAAAGTGCGACTCTGGTATGTTTTCACTACCGATAATTGGCTCAAATCTCAAACACAATTCTTGAAATCCATAAACCATTTAAGATGGAAGCATCAGGTGGCTAGGGGCATAGTTCAGTGGCATAAGCACCTTCTTGGTAAGTACGAGGTCCCCAGGTCAATCCCCAGTAAAGCAAAAATAATAATAGTCATTCTTTTTTTAAAAGAAGGAAACACTGGCAGAGATGGAGGAGGGTGGCTGGAACAAAACACCGGTGCAGCCTCAGCGAGCCCCAGGCACGCCCCCCAGCGGCACAGACAAGCAGCAAGGAGCGGCCTGAGGCAAGAGACAAGGACAAAGAGCAGGAGCTGTCAAAGGAGGACAAACTTCAGGATGAACTGGAGATGCTCGTGGAACGACTGGGGGAGAAGGACACGTCCCTGTACCAACCAGCTCTGGAGGAACTTCAAAGGAAGATTCATTCTTCTACAACTTCTATGACCTCAGTACCCAAGCCCCTCAAATTTCTGCATTCACACTATGGCAAACTAAAGGAAATCTATGAGAATATGGCTCCAGGGGAGAATAAGCATTTTGCTGCTGACATCATCTCTGTTTTGACTATGACCATGAGTGGGGAGTGCGAATGCCGCAAGTACCAGTTAGTGGGCTCCCAGGAAGAATTGGCATCGGGGGGTCATGAGTATGTCAGGTATCTGGCAGGAGAAGTGGCTAAGGAGTGGCAGAAGCTGGATGATACAGAGAAAGTACAGCGGGAGCCATTGCTTACACTTGTGAAGGAGATTGTCCCCTACAACATGGGCCACAATGCAGAGCATCAGACATGTGACCTCCTCATGGAAATTGAGCAGGTGGGCATGCTGGAGAAGGACATCGATGAGAATGCATATGCAAAGGTCTGCCTGTATCTCACTAACTGAGTGAATTATGTCCCAGAGCCTCAGAATTCTGCGCTGCTGCATTGCGCCTTGGGTGTATTCCGAAAGTTTAGCTGTTTTCCCGAAGCGCTGAGATTGGCATTGATGCTCAATGACATGGAGTTGGTAGAAGACATCTTCACCTCCTGCAAGGATGTGGTGGTACAGAGCAGATGGAATTCATGCTAAGCCGGCATGGGGTATTCCTTGAGTTGAATGAAGATGTGGAGGAGTATGAGGACCTGACAGAGATCATGTCAAATGTACAGCTCAACAGCAACTTCTTGGCCTTGGCTTGGGAGCTGGACACCATGGAGCCCAGGTGCTGATGACATCTACAAAGCCCACCTGGAGAATAACAGGTTTGGTGGCAGTGGCTCTCAGGTGGACTCTGCTCACATGAACCTGGCCTCCTCTTTTGTGAATGGCTTTGTAAATGTAGCCTTCGGCCAGGACGAATTGTTTACTGATGATGGAAATAAATGGCAATAAATAAATAAATAAATAAATAAATAAATAAATGAAACACCAACCGCAGTTTCCAGACTGTAACCACTACCATCACAACTTCTCAGTTTTACTCAAAATTCCTGTTGATATTCAGGTATAAACTGATAATGTCTAAAAGGATACAGAAATCTAAAACAAATATTTTTCCAAATTGTTTTCAATGTTGTATAAAATTCTCCATCTTAGACAGTATTGAGTCAGTGGAAACACAACATATACAGGGGCTGGGAAGCTTACAAATAATATTTTGAGATGAAGAAAAAAGCCTATAAGAACTTTTCAGCCTCCAGGAATCTTAAGGAAAGATGATATATAACTAAGGAAATCATAATTTCAATTAACCTTATCTAATCTAAAATATAAACATAGTAAGTCACATGTCATTTAAAATTTTCTATAATCTGCACTTAAAATGTAAAAGAAACAGGTGCAAGTAATTTTAATCCTGTTTTATTTAATCTAATATATCCCAAATACTTATGATTTGGCAATTAATCAGCATAAAAGCTATTTTCTCATACAGCATATCTCAATGCAATGATACATTTTCAATGGTGAAATGTAGCCCTACCAAACTAATAAATTTGTTTTGAACAGAAATAATCTTGTTCCATTGCTTTTTAAATTTAAAATAATTAACATTTTAAGATCACTATATTTTCAGTTTCTTACCCACATTGTAAACATCCTAGCATTCCAGCACAGGCGCACAAATAATGTTTATTTAGTGAAGGACTGCATAACCTGTTCCAGATTGTGGCAGCTACTGTTATGTATTTTTCATGAACAGTTACTTTAAATAAAGTAAGGGAGAGAGAGACAGAGAACAGACAGAAGAGAGAGAGAGATAGAGATTCAGAGAGAGAGCAAGACAGAGAGGTGTGAAAGAGCTTGGAACAAGTTTTCAAAGAGAACTATGACGTTCTCAATATCAATGATGCTGAGAAAGAAGACTTGACTTAGAAGATAATAAATATTGGAGTTCTGAAAATTCCCTTCCCTAAGGGACAAAGCTTCTTATGATAATGAATAGCACCTGCAAATGTTTCATCAACACTGTTTGCATATCTTGGCCCAGTTGCTGCCCATTAGCCTATCTGGTATGTTCTGGAATCAGTGAACCCCCAGCTGTGAGGTGGTACAGTCCTGCTCGCCGGAGCCAAGATTTTCACTCGGTACATGGGTGTGGTCAATATGCCCACCTGCTTTCTTGTGGCTGCTCTGAGCCCTGACTCCAATGCATGTCCACCTGCTCTTACTAAACCTTCCTGACACCTTGTTCCTTAAGCTCCTGCCTCTGTGCTGCTTCAGTGTCTGCCTCTAATTATATAATACCCAGCCCAATTCATCTACTTACGTTTCAGACCAGGCCTGTGTCACAAGCTCACTTGCATACCTTAGCTTTTGTGCAATTCCCTCCTCTTGAGTGTCACCTGTGTCTAGTGACTGACTTCTCACCAAATGAATACAATAATGGAATCTAACTTCTGACACTAGGTTTCAAAAATGCTGTGATTGCCACCTTGGATGCCTTTTCACATACTTATTCTGAAAAGCCAGCTGCAGTGTTAGAAGCTGCCCTTTCAACATGTTCACCTGCCCAAGAACTGAGGGAATCTCAGCCCCACAGCTGGTGTGGGTCTGAACAAGAGTTGGCTTGGAAGCAGTCGTGTGCAAAGCTTCCAACCAGACTCAACTCTGCCCCATTGACTGCAGCCTTGAGTGACCTACCTTAAAGTACATCCATGCTGCTAAGGAGCATCCAAATTCCAAACTCCCAGAAGTGTTGTTTTTTATTCTCTGTCTGTGTGTGCGTGTGCGTGTGCGTGTGCGTGTGTGTGTGTGTGCAGGGTCTCACTACATAGCTCAGAGTTGTAGTGACCCTCCTGTTTTCTGCCTCCTTAGTGCTGGAATTACAGGTGTGCACCAGCACAGTGCACCCAGGATTCCAGAGACCAGCACAGCATGTAGTACTAGGGATTGAACTCAGGTCCTTGTGTTTTCCAGGCAGGTGCTCAGACTTCTGGGCTATCTCTCCAGCCCAGAAGTATTAAGTTTTGGTAAGCAGCAACTAGTAATATACAAAACTCTAATTTTGCCTGTTGAAAACTCAAGTAATACATTGTATCAGCAATGAATGGGATTTTGAATATTTTAAATGATTATAAGATACTCAAAACAAAATGTGCATAAGGTATCTGTTAATAGCAGATATGGAACTTAGGGAGCAGAGAACATTAAATCTTTAGCATTGAAGTTGTAAAGTTATGACAATGTGTCACTGGTTTTGAAGATGGTATAAATACAACACATTTGTGAAATAAATGAAAACAAAATGATCAGTTTCTTCCCTTGTTCTTAGTGGAGAGTAGAGAGGTAGTAACAAACATTTTGGGAAATTTATAATTATACCAGTCGTCTCATCTTCTCTCTCTTGCATGAAACTTTGCCCTTTTATACCCTTCTCTCTCTTGCATAAAACTAGATTGGTTTTTATTTTTAATTTCTTTAATATATTATGGTGAGCAGCCCCTTTTATGAAATAGTTCCAATTTTATCTCTTGCCTCCCACCTTTATTTTTAGATCTTTTCTTTCATATGTTTGCATCAAGTCAAATCTGCTCATTCCTCTTTTCATATTATCAGGCCATAGCAACATGGTAAGATCATCCTTGATTCAACATTATAATTATATTAATTTTTTCTCTCCTGTAGAGAGAGGCGATAGGGAGAGAAGAGAGAAAGGGAGAGAGAGAATAAGAAAGGGATTGGGAATTGAAGTCATTTTATGTTGTCATTGCACATGTGGACACAGATGTAGTTTCCAGCTGTTGGAAAACTTATCCTTAGTACTTGTGAATCTCACCAACAGAGTCTGTATTCCTCTCCATTAGGTTTCATGTGACAGAGGACTTGGAGCTGACTATTATGAGAAGTCAGCAAGTGTGGGAGACTGAGGGTAGAAGATCACAAGTTCAAGCCCCATCTGGGCAGGGTAATGCCTGCGCAAGAGCCTATCTCAAAACAAAACAAAACCAAAATGTGAAGGGCTAAGGATGTGGCTTAGGCCCTGGCTTCAATCCCCAGTACTGTAAAATATATATAAATAAATAAAATACAAATGTCAACAAATACTTCTCACACACATTCAGAGCCTCACACATTAAAGCAGGTGTTCTTCAAATGTAAGTTCCATAGTCTTTGTTGAGTTTAGCTCCGAGCAAATGAAGGATTTTAAAGCAATTGGAAACTGAATATTTTTACAGTTCCATTTTCTAAATGAGTCATTGGTAAAGTGATTAATTTTGTGTATGTTTGTCAGTACTTCCCCTTATTAAATTCATGGTTTTTAAAAATTTCTAGAATTTTCTAAAAGTAGTTTTATTTTCTTAAAAAATATACACACATAATTTGATCCCTGACTTCTCTGTATTTATTTTAAAACATAATATAAATAAAAATATTGCAATATATATGCACATTGTAAATGACTTCAAAATAAATATTTATCTATTTCCCAAGCTTATTGAACACAGATTCATCATAGCTTCCAGAAGTAACTACTATCCTGTATTTTTTAGTAATAAAAATTCACTTCCATTTTCATATGTGTGTGATTTTTTGCCCAACTTTAAATTTTTATGAAATTAAATCATGCTATGTACTTGGTAAATTGTTTTTTTATACTCATCATTATGCTTTCAAGATTTATTTGGATCATAGGGAACAGTTGTACCATAATCACTTTCCCTGCTGTATGGCATTATTTTATAATAAGATACTACAAAAACAATGAATTTTTGATTATGGTAATCATTATACAAAGTCTACATGTATCACTTTATCACCATGTACACATCTTGAATAAATACCCTTATCTGTAAATTAAATATTTTCAAGTAAATATTGATGATGTCATGTTTTGACAATGATTTGAAACAATGAGAACATAAATACATACCTGATGTCTGTGTAAATCAGCACAATCACTGGCAAATGCTTAACAATACCTGGACAAGCTGAATACACACATGCTCCTATGTGTATGTATCCCAGGGGAACATGTTTATCAGGAGATATGTGCAAGAGTATGCATTTGAAATAGAAAAGAAAACAAAACAAAAAGAAAAAATGCAAATGAATAATAGACTGAATAAATGTAGTAGTAATCAAAAATTCATTGTTGGCTGGGGAGATAGCTCTGCAGTCTAAAGACCTGACTTTGATCCTGCTTGACAAGTGCAAGGACCTGAGTTCAATCCCTAGTACCATATGCTGTGCAAGCCCTGAAAACTGGTGTGGGGGAAAATGCCTATAATCCCTGTGCTGGGGAGGCTAAGACAAGAGGATCACTGCAAGTCTGAGCTGCATAACCAGACCTATATCAAAGAAATAAATTCAGTCAATCACTCACTCACTCATTCATTCATTCATTCATTCATTTATTGTTTCTGTATGCTGTTTGATGGTGTAAAATAGTGTTTCTAATTGGTGTTGTATAATGGGGTTAACTGCACCTTCATAAAATTTAGCCAATTGTGTCTCCCCTTTGTAAATATTGGCTATTCATATCTTTCGGGGGGATTTTCCTCTTTTTTTTCTTTTGGTCATCTTCTTATCATCAAAATCTCTCTGACATTTAGAAATTATTTATATATTCTGACTCTATTACTTTTTTGGTTGTAAGCCTGCTACAGAATGGATTTGAAACATCCCTTAGAGGCCCCTGTGGTAACAAAGCATCTTCAATCTCTGGTGCTATTCAGAGATGATAGAACCTTTAACAGGGGTCTTAGATCATTTGGGAGTGGTCGTAGGTCTTAGGCCTAGTGAAAGGTCTTAGATCACCTGGGTGACAACTTTGAAGGGGACTGTTAAGACAGCAGTCCCTCTCCCTCTCCTTCCCTCTCTCCCCTCTTCCTTCCCTCCTTCTCTCCCTTCCCCTCTCCCTCCCCTGCCCTACCTATGTCTCTCCCTCTTCCTCCCTCCTTCCCTCTCACCCCTTCTGTTCCAGGCCATGAGGTGAATAAGCTTCTTCACATACGTTCCCACTGTAATGTGCTGCCTTACCACAGGCCCCAAAGCAAGGGGGCTGATTAAGCCTCAACTGAAACCTCCAAAACCATGAGCCAAAATTAACTTGCCCTCTTTCATTTTACTTCAGTAACAGAAAGCTGAATAACAGTGTTGTGGTATTATTTCTCAGTTTGTAGCTCTTTCCAGTCTGTGTATAGTATTTTTTGGGAAAAAAGTATGTCATCTTCAGATGGTACAATTTATAAATGACCTCACCAAAAAAATAGTTTATAATTTTAAGTTTTATTTAGGAAAATTCTTCCTTATCCTGAGGTCATGAACTTTTGCCTGATATTTTAAGATTTGGGGGCCAGCCAAATAGCTCAGCAGATTAAAGCACTTGCAAGCAGGCACAGGGGCCAGGAATTCCATCCCAGGACCTGCCCTACCGGCCCCACCCTCGGGGCACACTGAGAAGGCAATTGAGGCTCGGCTTGGTGGTGCGCACCTGTAATGCCAGCTCTTGGAAGGCTGTAAACAGGCGATCACTACGAGTCTGAGCTGACAGTAAGACCCTGAACACCCTGTTGATCCTTCCCTAACATTTAAAACAAAATTGCCTTTGATATTTAAGATCGGGATCCATTTAGAGCTTATTCTTGTGCAGAGTGTGAGATAAGGACCCATTATTACTTCTGTTTACATAAGTAATATATTGAACTGGCACTTTAGTTGCCATATTTAGCAAATAAAATATAGGATGCTAAGTTTAAATTTCAGATGAAAAAACAAGTATAATTTTAATATAAGTATGTCCTCTGCAATATTTTGGACATGTACTAATAACTATTTGTTGCTGATATGAAAATCAACTTTAACTGAACATTTTCCATTTTATCTGATAACATTACCTACTAGTATTTATTCTTTTATTTTTCCAGTTCAAAACAACAAACTAAGACTTCACACATGCCGAGCAAGTATTCCATGGGAGCACATCCGTACACCTGCTTAATTCAGTTGATTTGTGATCTGTAGTATAATTTCTGTTATCTCAGATTCTGTATTTTTCTGTATTCTGTATGTGCTCCAATTTCCACAGCTTCCTTAATTATAATAGCTTCATAACTAGGCCTGCCCTCTGGCTGCCCAAGTATTGAAACCTGATTATTATCCTTCAGGACTATCACTGGTACTTCCAGACTTATGTTAGATAATAATGGTAAATTGAACTTCTTTTGCCTGGTGTTCACTTTACTGGAACTATTTCCAGCAGTTCTTTATTAGCCATATGGTGGGCTGGTTTATTGAGAAATACAAATACCGAGTATGATGATGAAGCGTCTCTGTAGTCCTATTTAATTAAGAGGTTTTAAAATCAAGAATAAATATACTCATTACATTCATTTTAAGCATTTTGGAGATTATTAGAAGAGTATGTGTTCCTTAATTAATAAACATTATTCTCTATTAATGAATCAGATAATTTTTTCAATCCTTATATTTAAACTGATTATAGTGCTTCTGCTTCAGATATGTTCCTGGGCTTTGTTTGGTAATTTCTCTAGGAAATTTTGAATTATAGATAACAGACTAGTTTGTATTTTTCCTATGTATTTTTTTGTGCGTGTGGGAGAGGTTGGGGGGTAGAAGTACTAGGGATTAAACCCAGGGTCTTTCGACTGAACTTTATTTGTTTATTTATTTATTTAAACTTTAATGCAGGGGCTCACTAAGTCTCAAGCTAAATTGTCCAGTTCTGGGCTCAAACTTGCAATCCTCCTGTGTCAACCTCTGTGGTTGACATCACAGGCAGATGCTACCACAATCCATTTGCGTTTTTCCTTTTTTCAGTGTGTGTGTGTGAATTCAAGTGAGTACAGAATGAAGGAAGAGTGGAATGCTAAAGGAAAATTTACTATGCGTACCTTTGAAAAAACCCTGAGTGCAGTGTTGTATAGAATAAAAAAATAACTCAGTCCGCTCCCTCCCTCTGAATGCATTCACAAATAAGGTCAAATAAGCATATTCACTGTGCTCCAAAAATTCCTCCAAGAAAGATTTTATTGCAGAGCCTCCTTTTGGAAACAGAATAGCTGGGTCCTGCTAAGATTAAGTCCCTATTGAAATCCACTCACCTGGTCTCTCCTTGCCAACAGCCTCCAACTACTGAGAGACAGAGAGGTCTTTCTGAGAAGACTGGTGGAACTTTAGGTTAGAGAAAGGGACTTGACTGGAAACTACTAAGCCTTCAAAATGATGAAGGGAGGTCAAATAAGTAGTGACAGCATGTCCTTTTCACTGCTTGTTCAGGACAGGAGGAGTAAAATGGTTTTAATTAATTCCAGAGGGATTCAGGTCAATGATAAGGATTTCCTGAAAGAATGAATTCCAAGATGAGGCTGCCAAAGGAAGTTGTATAAGATCTTTCCCTGAAACTGATAAAAAAAAAAAAAAAGTATAGGTTTTTCTGCAATGATTTCAGTACTGTCAAGTTGAACCAGATGAAACTGCTGATGTCCAATAATTTTTGCTATTAAAAAATATCAAATTATCTAGCTCAACCTAATACTCAAAAATCAGAAAGTTAGCTTAACCTTAAAAAATATTTTGTCTTAAATTCCATTTAAGCATGTAATTTTACTTATCTTCATCGAACATGTAGAAAGAAAATAGGCTTACCTAAGATCAAGATTTAAAGCTTACAGGAAATCCTGGCCTGCATTAAATTCTTGGCACTTGGAAACCAGAATTGCTAACATTCTTATTTGTACAATCTGTGCATCCAGAACTGGAAAGTGTTAATTGTGTGAAAAATGAATTGTCATTGCTGAAATCTGTAATTTGGATACTAAACATCTTTATGGTGCCAAGATATTCCATCTCAATAAGATCTTTGGCAGTCAAAGCCTTCAAACCAGTGTCAGCTGCTCTGGTTGTGCTGAGGAGATTTATGAATGCTGAGTGAGCAAGAGAATGTTCCTCCTCACTGTGGGTCAGACATTAGGAGAGAAGCTGTGCGGGAACTTTGCCCATAGCCAGTGGCCTTGACTCCACGCTTACAGATTACTGCTAAGCATTAACATCACTTCAGGAGGTTTTCTGGTCCAAGGAATCACATTGTTCGCCTTTGTTGTGATATTTTTATGGAACTATTCTCTGATCAGCTTTACTCCAAAAGTGTGACATTCCTGAGAACAATGGAAACGGTTTAAAAATATAAAACTGGGCATTCTAAAGAAATGAGACTTCCTCTCAAATGGAAATGTGCAACTATGCATTTGCCCAGAACATGTGCAAGTCAGAAGGACCAAGAATGAATCCTCTCATTTTGTTGACTCATCCTCATGTGATGCAACACATTGTCTCAGTTACTCTTCTCTCATTGCTCTGACAAATACCTGACACCCAAAATGAAGGAAGAAAAGGCTTATTTGGCTCACAGTCACTGGAGGTTTCAGTTCATACTCAGCTGGTTCCAAGGCAGTGACACATGGCAGAGAGCAACTTTCCACACAGGCAGCAAAGAGCAAAAGAGAGCAAGGGGAAGGGTAGCAGCTCAGGCAGCTAGCTAGCCTCTCTTCCCCCACATTGAAATGCAAATTACCTGCCCAGGGCAGGTGCACCATCCACACCCACATTAATCAATCACAAACTCCAGAAGTCATTTCATGAGTACCTGAGGCCTTGGACAGACACCTAGCCACAAACCATAACACACACCCAAAGGAAGTTGAATGCTAATGGCTCTGACCCTACTTCTGCTATTTGCCTTAGCTCTGACATACTCAGCATGGTACCATATTTGCTGGAAAACTTCTCATGTTCTTCCATACATTCTCTTCTCATGCTTCAGAGTGTATTAACCATTTACTGTTTTAACCAGACAACCTAGTTCCTAAACTCTTAGATTACCTGTTTGTTAGTCCATCTTAACTCCTCCCACAGCATGAGCTCTCTCCCAAGTTCAGTGATATTTACATTTACATCTTTATATAAAGAACTGAAGTCACATAAAGAATTGAGGTCTCAATATTCTTACCCATAGTGTTACTATGAGGCTCAAATGAATCAAGTATTTAAAATAATATCTTGTAAGAATCATATAGACTGTCTCCTTCACATTTTGTGTCAAACATGATTTCTCCACTTAGCTGGACAACAGACACTAAAGTTATCCTCATACCCCAGACCTATAGTTTCCAGTCTGGACTTAACCCACAAACCTCCACTTCTATCTGGACTCCTTTCTCTTTCTTCTTGCTGTGTCTGATCCATCACCAATGGGTGACATTTCACCTTTACATGTCTTCAGCATAAAGTCTGCCAGCTTTACATTTCAGCTGCACGTTTCTTCTGATCCTCCACTGCCAGTCACTGCTCTAGCTCCTGGTTTGTTTGGAATCTTCTCCACTGCAGTTACAATTTACTCTCTAGAATCCTGTCCATGTGGGGTGTAATGTGGCTTTCCCAGCTGTGTGCCCTGGCTCTGCCCAACTTTCCACCTGAGGTTTCCGCCACCAACACCACCATTTTTCACCTCAGTGGTCACCTTTCAGCCACATTGGCCCTGTTTCAGATTCTCAAATCAGACAAACTCACTTCTGGCCCAAGACCTTCTAGAAGAGCTACTCTCCCAAACCATCTGTCCTTTTATTCTTTGTCTAAGACTTATCCATGCATTGGACCAGCTGAAACATTTTCTCAAAGAAAACATTTTCTCTTCATACCACCTCAATAGCACTTAAACCCTACTAAATTCACCAGATAGCTTCTTTCATAAAAATGATCATCATTCTTAATTATATTCTTTTTTTAATTAATTATAATCTTAATCACATGCTTGTTTGTCTAATATCTATCTCTTTATCTCTATCTGTTTCTATCTTTATCTCTATCTATCTATCTACCTATCTATCTACCTCTATCTCCACACCTCTCTTCACTCTCCTTTAAATTTCATGGGGAACACAATCAGGCCTGGGTTTGTTTGTTTGTTTGTTTGTTTTTATTATTAATTTTATTGAAAAACAAATAGCAATGAGACAGTTTCAAAACAGGTTAGTAGGACAGTTACAATAATTAATATGTTGTATACTGTTGTCTTTGTAGCAGTTATTCACAGTTCAAGATGCAGACAGGATGTCCTGTCCAAACACTATTAGTACAAATCTTTCTTCTCATTGAATTAAGAGAAAGTAGCTATATATCTATCCTAACTATTTTGTATATACAGGTACAAACAGGGCTGGGCTTCATTTGGAGCAGCTGGGGTTACTGGCCCCTATAGGTACAAACAGGGCTGGGCTTCATTTTGCCTCTAATTTCTGCAGTATAGAATGTATTAATGAATGTACTTCACTTTATATGTTATTTTTCTTTTTCATAGCCATGCCTATTTTCCCTTCTTCAGTATTACATAGAAATATTAATCACATTTTACAGAATAAGTGCCCCCAAAATTTGTATTCGCTAAGTAATGGCTCCCATATTTACTTAAGAAATTTTAAGTCAAAATAATGAAGGCATACGTATTTGTGGGGAAATTATCTCAATATATTTTGAAAAGTTCCAATCTCTATGTTACATAAGAATGTGGTGGAATTGCTTACTCTATTCACCACTTCTAAATGGACATAACTTTTAAGTGGGTAGCCAGCCTGATGTTGTAAAGGCCTTTGGCTAAAACCTCCTGTGTTAAAGAAATTTTTCTATATATCTTTCATTTGAACACAGACAGCCTCATGTGTTTGTATTGTTTATTGTGTTTTTCAACTTTATTATATATTCAAAGTTGTTTGTACAACCTTTTTGGAGCTCAAACATGCCATCTTTAAACCTAGATGCTATTTTGGAGTCTGATCTCAGATGGCAGTTTAATGATTAGGAAGAAAGAACGCTCCTTGGAGCTTTCTAATTTGAGAAAGGGGAGAAAACAATACATAATCTATCAACCAGATATTAGTGAAGCCACATACTCAATCTGAATATACAAATAAAATAAAAATTACCATGAGGAGATGACAACTCTCCATCTAGTTAAGTATCTTGGAGCAGCTGGGGTTACTGGCCCCTACAGATACCCCTGTACAGCTGAAGTTGCAATCTGCTTTCCAATGAAGCATCTGATTAATTCCTATTCCCTTTAAACCTGACATGTAGATTGTTAATTCCACAATTATTCTCCATTTGGGAAAATATCTAACGACTGTCTGAATGTTTAAACATTTTGTTGCCTTTGAAAAACCCAAGTTAATTCCACAAACCCTTTGTTTTGCTTTTTTGTTGTATACACATTTTACAAATATCTTTTTTCAGTGGATACTGTCAGTTCAAAGGGCTCAAGACTAAAAGTTCTTTTTTCTACCTTTATATTTTTCGCTCATTGAAAGAGGAATCAGGGCCAGGGAAATATCTAAGTGGCCTAAGCACCTGCCTGGCAAACACAAGGACTCAGGTTTGATCCCTGGTAGTACATGCTGTGCTGGTACCACATGTTGTACTTGTCCTGTGCTCAGCCAGCCACCAAAACCAGGTGTGGTAGCACATGTCTGTAATACCAGTACTGGAATGAGTCTGAGCTACATAGCAAAACCTAGTACCACATACATAAATCAAAAAAGTAGAATCGTTCTGAAAACCATAATACTTAATATTTCAGAATTACCAACTCTAGTCTCAACTTCAAACCAAGAATGATCAAATGACACAAAGAAGGCCGCTATATATTGGTTAGGGGAAAAATTCAAGAGTAGGAAGTAACACACATAAATATCTATGCACCAAACACAGGAGCACCCAACTATTTGAGACAAATCTTAAGGGACATGAAAAATCTAATATCGAAAACTACAATCTTAACACAAGACCTTAACACCCCCTTATCTCAAAAAAGGTAGACAAACTAGACAAAACATTAGCAAAGAAGTAGCAGAAATGAACCAGAGCTTGGAACAAATGCACTTGGTGGACATACACAGTGCTCCACCCAAGCACAGCTGAATACACATTTTTTTTCAGCTGCACATGGGTCATGCTCTACAATAGACCACATGTTTAAGTATATGCAAAAAAAACCCAGAAATTATCCCATTCATATTATCTAACCACAGTGCAATGAAACTGGAAATAAACAACAAAAGAAACCAGAAAAAAACCCTAAATACATGGAAATTAAACAACACCCTACTCAGCAATCAATGGGTCACAGATGAAACTAAATAAGAAATTCGACAATATCTACAATTCAATGAAAACTCCACCACAACTTATCAGAATTTATGGAATGCTATGAAAGCAGTTCTCAGAGGGAAATTCATAGCTATGAACTTGCATATTAGGAAAACAGAATAGGAACAAATAAACACCCTAATGTTGCACCTCCAACATCTAGAAAAAAGAAGAGCAAAACCCCAAAGAAGAAATCATGAAGATTAAAGCAGAAATTAATTCAATTGAGATGAAGAAAACAGTTCAAAGAATTAGTGAATCAAAAAGCTGGTTCTTTGAAAGTCTAAATAAAATCAATAATCCCCTACCTAACCTCATCAAAAAGAGGAAAGAAAAAATTCAAATACAAGCAATAAGAAATGAAAAGGGTGTAATCACTGCAGACCCAATGGAAATTCAGAAGACTGTCAAAGGCTACTCTGAGAATCTTTATGCTCACAGAATACAAGACACAGACAAAATGGACAGTTTCTTTGAAAGGTGAAAATTACCAAAACTGAACCAAGAAGATATAACAACTCTCAATAACAAAATAACAGCCAATGAAACACAAAATGTAATAAAAAGCCTGCCAACACACACACACACAGAAAAGTCCAGGTCCTGATGAATTCACAGCTGAATTCCAAGAAAAATTTATACAGTATATAATCCCTACATTCCTCAAACTCTTCAATGAAATTGAAAAGGAAGCAGTCCTCCCAAAATCATTCCTGCAAGCAAGTACTATACTGATTCCAAAACCAGGCAAAGACACAACTGAAGAAGAGAACTACAGGCCAATCTCCCTCATGAACATAGATGCAAAAAATCCTAGCAAATAGAATACAGCAAACCATCAAGAAGATCATAGACTATGACCAGGTAAGATTCATCCCAGGGATGCAAGTATGGTTCAATATTCACAAATCTATACATGTAACACACTATATTAATAGAGTGAAGTCTAAAAAACACATGATCACCTCATTTGATGCAGAAAAGGCTTTTGACAAAGTCTAAGACACATTCATGTTCAAAGCCCTACAGAAAATTGGAATAGGCCTCTACTTCAATTTGATAAAAATCCATCTATGACAACCCAATGGTAATATAATTCTAAATGGAGAAAAACTGAAATCTTTTACTCTCTGGTACAAGACAAGGATGTCCTCTATCACCTGTACATTTCAATATAGTTTTGGAATCATTAGCAACAGCCATTAGACAAGAGGGAGAATTAAAAGGAATAAGAATTGGTAAAGAAGAAGTTAAATTATCACTATTTGCACATGACATGCTACTTTACTTGAAGACCTAAAAAATTCCATCAAGAAGCTACTAGAACTGATATGGAAATTTAGTAGTGTAGCAGGATACACAAACTCAATAGAATAGCAGGATACAAAGTCAATACTCAAAAGTCAATAGCATTCCTCTATACAGATAAAGAACACACTGAGAGAGAAATTACAGAAACAATACCTTTTACATTAGCACTGCAGAAAATGAAATACCTTGGCATTCACTTAACCAAAGAAGTCAAAGATCATTTCAAGGAAAATTACATTACTCTAAAAAAAGAGTTCATAGAGGATTTCAGAAAATGGAAATATATTCCCTTTTACTGGATAGGAACATCGTGAAGATGGCCATACTCCCAAAATTGTTGTATAGATTTAATGCAATCCCTATCAAACTATCAACAACAAACCTTCCAGACTAGAGAAATTGTTCCTAAAATTTATTTGGAACAAGAAAAGATCTAGAATAGCAAAGGCAATTCTGGCCAACAAAGATGAGGCAAGAGGCATTACAATTCCTGACTTGAAATTATACTATAAAGCTACTGTGATAAAATCAACATGGTATTGGCAACAAAATAGACATGAGATTCAATGGAATATATTAGAAGATGCAGAAGCCTCTATGAACACACTCAGCCACCTGACCTTTGACAAAGGGGCCAAACAAGCTTACTGGAAGAAAGATAGAGTATTTAACAAATGGTGCCAGGAAAATGCCTCTCTACATGCTAAAAAATAAAACTTGACCCAGGTGTATCAACATACACTAAGCTCAAGTCAAAGTGGATTAAATATCTAACCATTAAAACAGAACCACTAAATCTGGAAGAGAAAGTAGGAAGAACTCTTGAAGACACGGGTAGGCAAAGAGTTCATGAACAAATGTAATCACACAGGAAACACTTGAAAGAATTGACAACTGGGACCAACTCTTATTGAAAATTTTTTGCACATCAAAAGAAATTACCAACAAAGTGAAAATACAACTCACAAATTTCAAAGAAATCATAACTAATAAGCACTCAGACAAAGTGCTAGAATTTATAAAGAACTAAAATACGTTAGGGCCCTCAAATTTAAGGACCCAGTCCAGAAATGGGCATCCGAGATGAACACACACCTCTCAGAAGATGAAAGTAAAGAAGATAATTAATAGATGAAAAAATGCTCTACATCACTAGCTGTCCATGAAATGCAAATTAAAACAACACTGAGATATCATCTCACCCCAGAAAGGATGGATGTCATAAACAAATCAACCAACAACAAATGTTGGAGAGGCTATGGGGAAAAGGGAACACTTCTGCACTGCTGGTGAGAATGTAGACTGGTGCAACCATTATAGAAATCAGTGTGGAGACTCCTTAAGAAACTAGGACTGGAAATCCCATTCAAGCCAGCTATCCCTCTATTGGGAATTTTCCTGGAGGAACTGAAAACATCATATTATAGTGATATATGTATACCAATATTTGTAGCTGTTTAATTTGTGATAGTCAAATCTTCTAAACAACCAAGATGCCCATCACATGAGGAATGGTTGAAAAAATTTGGTATTTCTATACAATGGAATATCACTCAGCTATAAAGAATGATAAATTTGAAACTTTAATATTTAAGTGGATGCCACTTAAAGGTATACTTCTAAGCAAAATAAAACAGACCCACAAATGTAAATATCGTATAGGCTTCCTAGTATAAGTAATTAAAAGAAGAATTACAAATAGAAAGGTATAACACAATTAAAAGGAAAGTGAGAAGTTGAGGATTGGGCAATAAGGTGAGGGCAAGGAGAAAAGCTGGGAAACATGACAGGGGCAAAACCATACATTTGTATGCACAAGATGGGCAAGGCAATGATCCTGAGAAACATGAGCAGGTTTTTGAAAGTAGGAGTTAAACGGTAGAATTCTCAATCTGACTATCTATATATACGGGTACCTGTAAACCAAGCAACAACACTGAAGATAGCAATGTGTAATAGAAGGTTCACACTTGAAATGCCTGTCATTCTGGTCTGCTAACTACAAACTTCCTGTCATGACATGCCAATTATTACCAGACTGTCTCACAAGTAAAAGTTTTTTATTTTCCTTATTTTATTTTTTATGGCTAATAAATGAAGAAAAAAAAAAGTTACAGGACTGTCCTGCTACAGTGCTGTATATGGTTAGAATTCTAAATTTCTGTGTAAAAATATATGTGTATTCTTAGTTTTTTAATCTTTTTTTCTTTTCCCTCCTATTCTGTAAGGATGTAAAGTTCAATACATCAATACTTAGTGGAAAATACCTGTCATGCCTAAGATATTTGATATTTAGACAGATAGTTAAGGTAAACTGAATTACATATGTTGCAGGGTAATAGCTTCTCTTGTGGAGGGTTAACAACCCTATGTTTTCAGATCAAAAATTGGAGAAAAGGTAGGGCTACAAGGTCAGCCAACATTTTAGCCCTAGCCTTTCAAGGTCAGTGTAGACTCAGGACATAGGAAAACCTATACTGTAACATCATGGAACTCAGTTGTGTCCCACATTTTCTGATCAAGGAGATTGTGGAGCCACAGAGGAATGCAATCGATGATGTATAGTGTGCCTAAAGAGAGTCACATGGAGAGTAAACATTCTCTCAGACTTTCACAGAGAGTAAATTGGTCAAACAATGCAATGGCCCTGATTCATCCACATGGCTGACACTGACAAAGGATCTACAAAGTGCAATACAGGGTTACAGGATAAGTCCTGAGGGGACTTGACTGACCTTATCAGATACAAAAGTTACATTTCTTGTTATATAGGTCTTGCTTTATCTTGGTCTTAAACATCCAGCAGAAAAGTATAAATGACATATATAAAGTAAAGCCATATTAATATGCTGAGCTGTAAAAGGCTCTAGTCAATAACATCTGTGGATAACCCACTATTATTGTGGACTGCTGGACTGTGTTGGAATGTTTCGCTGAATTCTAGCACTTATAACAAGTGAATGCCAATAGAATACTCATCTGTGACAGGACTAAACAAAAAAAGGGGGATACAAAGGAAGGAGCATTTTATATTTCCATACACAGAATAGTTAGGATAGATATGCAGCTACTTTCACTTAATTCTATGAGAAGAAAGATTTGCACTAATAGTGTCTGGACAGGATATCCTGTCTGCTTCTTGTACTATGGATAGCCACTAGCAAGATAACAATGTAAAAAGTATTAATTATTGAAATTGTCCTATAAATCAGCTTTGAAACTCTTTGATATTTGTCTCTTAATAAAATAAAATAAAATTTAATAAGAAAGAATTACCAACCCTAAATTCCATTTCTAATTTTTCATATTAACTTTGAAAACTTTTTAATATTAGATAGGAAGGGTAATAGTAATAGATAACATGGGCAGATCCATATACAAATTTTCTTAAATTATGAAATTGTCATAGTCTACATTACCAACTTCTCATTGTTTATTTTTGTTTCTTAAGTAACAAATTGAATCCATTTGCTAATAAAGTTTATCTTACACAAGGAAAGCCAAAACTAATTTTTTATTGTGATTACTAACAGATTAGATTTATGATAATGCTTGTTTTGTTCAGAATATTGTACAAGAATACCTACAATTATATAAACATAAGTAATAAAAATGTTTTATCATTTGAACATTTAACATTATCATTTAACATCAACATTTAACATTAACATTAAACATTATCTTGTTTTATCATTTAGCACTCATGTTTGCATCTGTTTTTCATAGTAAGAAAAAAATCCTAGGAAGCTAGCAACGTTTTATCTCATTTAGGCCAGGGTATACAGGGTGTAAAGGGTCTCACTGAGTAGATTGGACTCATAGTGATCCTCCTGTTTACAGGCTCCCAAGTGCTGGGATTCTAGGCATGCGCCAATATGCTCTGTCTCAATCACCAGCTCAGTGTGCCCTGGGGATGGGGCCATCATGGAAAGCCTGGGGACTGAACCCAGTGCGCCTGCTCCTCTTGTAGGCACTTTAATCTGCAAAGCTATTTGGTCAGCATATGTTGAGAAGGATTTTTTTTTTTTTTTTTTTTTTTGAGGGAGGCTGTCTCAATCATGGGTCAAAAGCTAGCAGTTTAGCTCAGTAGTACAGCAGTTAAGGGCCTACCTACAATGCATGAGGCCCTGGGTCTGATCTCACAGAACAAAGAAAGAGAGAGAGGAGGGGGAGGGTGGGAGGGAAGAAGAGATCTTTGACCTCTTAAGACCTATCTGGGTAAAGTAGATAGAATGAGCCAAAATTCAGAATGGACCCAAAATCATCTTGTGAAAAATAATTATATTGTCCAAAGTGCTGGTTAATATAAAACAAAATAATAAAAAATTGAAATGTGAAAAATGACTAAGATATAGAATGCAATATATATAGCCTTTTAAAATTATGTTTAAGGGCTGGGGAGGTAGCTTGGTAGTCTAAGTGTTTGCCTAGAAAGTTAAAGGCCCTGAGTTAATTCCTGGTATCACATGCCATGCTGGTCCCAGAATGGGGGTGGTGGTGCACACCTGTAATCCTAGCACTAGGGTGGCTGAGATAGGACTACTACAAGTCCCAACTGTAGCGAGACCCAGTGTCAAATAACTATTAAAAAACAAAATAAAATCATGTTTAAGAGAATTATCAATAATCTGCTAAATGGATCCTGTTACACAAAAAAAATAATGATAATAAAAACAACATATAAGGTGCTGTGCTCTGTACTGCACTTAGGTGATACAATGTCCCAAGACATCTGTGACAGGTGGCGTATCATTGTACACCCTACATGACAGTTCTGTTAAAATCATTTCATGGAAAACACATGATAATTTGTTTCTACTGCTACTAAGAAACACATACAAGGAAGAAAGCAGATAACAAATTTTAAGACTAAGGTAAGATATCTAATCCAGGTCATTGAATCAATCACATTTAGTTCATGACAGAAACACAGTCATATTCCATTGATTCATGTAGATTTCAAGTTGAGAAGGATGCTGTTCCATGAGATCAACCCTAGCACACAGACAGAGACACCATGGAAGAGGTCATCCTATAGTGGCCACTTTTCCTTCTAGTTCATTACTTAAATCAATTTTTTATGGGGAAATGTCAGCATCTGTCCCTTCAGAAACAAACAGCAGGCACATTAAGGGTCCCTGATCAACCTTTCTCACTGCTAAAGAAATGTATTCTGGCTGGGAAGATAGCTCAGCAGTCTAAGTGCCTGCCGACAAGTGCAAGGACCTGGGTTCAATTCCTGGTACCACGTGGGTGTGCCGGGCCCAGAATGCTGACCACGGAGATCAGGCATGGTGGTACTCTCCTATAATCCCTAGCGCTGGGGAGGATCACTATGAGTCTGACCTGCGTAGTGAGACCCCGTAGCCAATAAATAAACAAATGGAAAAAAATTTAGAAAGCAATATATTCAATGCTGTAGATATTAAATTAATTTCCAATATAAGGGGCAAGAGAGTTTTGATTATGTCCTGTTTTACTAAATAGTTTTACTGTAGTATGAGACACAGTACATTTTCCAATATCATTGTGAACCATTCAATTCTCCACTCAGTGGCTGATACTTAGGGGACACATGACCGGGTTATTTATGCCAGCCACTTATTGTTCACTTTCATAGAGCACCAGCACCCTGTACAGTCATAGTCTCGGGTGCCAGCCAGGGCTGGAGTCTGCGGTCCACCTGAGTGCATGGGAGGAAACACCGTTCTCACGTGAGCTCAAGAAGCAGGCAGGGCATGCTGCTCACGGGCCAGCACCAGCAGACACCTTCCATGTGTCCCACCTGTGATGACAGTTCCGACCATCCCTTTTGTTCCAAACCATTAAGTAAGGGAACCAATGTAAGTGCTAGGGCGCCTGGTACCTTGTGACAGCTCACTGAGTGAGTGACAGTTTTGATTATAAAAACAAAAAATAAAAAATAAATAAATATATATATATGCATATATTCCATTATATGACAAAGTAAACATAAAAAGAATGCAGATATGTAAAGAGAGAAAACAATATATCATTAGCCTTTCTCTCCATATATTAGTTTAGTTATAGCACACAAATTCAGCTGATCCAATCAATTAAACATACAATAGTTTTTGTAGAATAATTTTGTAAATAAAATACTTTATTTGTAAATGCTTATTATATATAGACTGACCTCATGCAGAATTATTTTAGGTGTTAATTTAAATGTACCAAAAAGAAAGAGTTAATATATATATATATATATATATATATATATATACACACATATACATATATATACATATATATATATGTATACATATATATATACATATGCTGACCATGGAGATCAGGCATGGTGGTACTCTCCTATAATCCCTAGCGCTGGGGAGGATCACTATGAGTCTGACCTGCGTAGTGAGATATATATATATCTGCGTAGTGAGATATATATATATATATATATATATATATATATATATATATATATATATATCACACCAGAACTGGGTGCTGGGATTGTAGGTAATATTTTATTTCATTCTTTGTAATTTATTTTCTAACTTTTATGCCACTAATTGTATCATTTTTTCACTCAAGAAAAAATATTTTAATATAACTACAATAACAGTCACAGAAATTCTGAGCAGTATAAATTAGTATCACTTTAACAAAGAAAAATTGAGTCATTTGCATACTGTGTCTACATAAATGATATTTCATCAGCTAAACATCTGGCATCATGTTGATCAGCAAAACTTGTTATCTGGTGTGCTAATTTCATGCGGCTGCCAAATAAACTTGATGGCTTAAAATACAAGTACTTATTCTCTCACAGTCTTGAAGACCGGACGTCTGGGCCAACATCAAAGTGCTACCCTCCCTCAGGAAACCCTGAGAACTTACCTCTT
>PVKA01028425.1:0-20566 GCA_004027165.1 Ctenomys sociabilis
TTTTTGTCTTTTTGAGACAGGGTCTCACTATGCAGTTCAGGCTGGCCTTGAGCTCACTTTGTAGCTCAGGCTGGTCTCGAACTCACAACAATCCTCCTGCCTCAGCCTCCCTAGTGCTGGGATTACAGGCATGTGCCACCACGCCCGGCAAGAGACATTTTTTTTTTTTCAGAACTGGGGATTGAACTCAGGCCCTTGCGCTTGCCAGGGAAGTGCTTATTCCACTGAGCCATCTCCCCAGCCCCCTTCATTCTGTCTTATCTGGAGCCATAGCTGGTCTTGATAGGCAAATTAATAAATTGGGCCCATTGTTATTTAAAATTAAGGCTGTAGTTTTTGATAGCTCTGTCACACTTATATCACTGTACCTTATTTTCTGTGTTGCTACTAACTACCCTGCCCTTGGCCACATGGGTGGGCATGCGTGTGTGTGTGCGCGCGTGTGTGTGTGTGTGTGTGTGTGTATGCGTGCGTGTCTGCGCTCACGCACGCATTGCTGAGAGTACCTGGTCACATTTTATTTTTATTTTTATTTTGAGACAGGGTCTCACTAAGTCACCAAGTTGCCCAGGGTGGGCTAGAACTTGTGATCCTCCTGCCTCATCCTCAGAGCACTCGCTCCTGTAGCTGTGTAGAACTCCTGGCCACCGATTAGCTCTTCCTTCAGTGTCTCCTTTCAATTGAGACAAGGTTGGAATTTTCCACAGGGCACTGCAGGACAATAAACAGCCGCTGACTGGGGGAATGGCAAATAGTGCCAGCCTGTGCGGCCCGGCTCCAGCCAGAAGCCGCGCACATCGTCGACTCAGGTGATCCTTGAGTCAGCCCTTGAGACAGTCAGCCTGAGCACACTGGCCCCATTTCACAGCTGAGACACAGGAGCTTAGATGTGTGATGTGACCTTCTCAAGGTCCCTGTTTTGGAGAGGCTGAGCCAGTTGAGGTAAACTCCTAGGCACGAGTCTAATGCACCCACCGTGGCTTTGTCCTCTACTTTGACATGAGGTCAATGATCGTGTGATCTGGCTAGCCCAGCTTATAAGGCACTGGCTGAGGCATCTCCATGGCGAGACGTATGTGGCAGACAAGAGCCTCAGGGGTATGGGTGACACCCCGCCTGGAGGGGTCACAGCCGCAGTGTGCTTCCCAGGCCACAATGTATCTCTATTCCCATGAGCTTCTGCTAAATGCCTGGTGCAGAAATTCCTGGCACAGCTCCCCTGCTAGCTGAGGGGACAGAAAGGGCGAGTGAGACAGTCCCCAGCTCCCAGCCATGTGGCCTCGGTGATTATCTCTACCCTTCTGTTCCTCAAGGGGTTTTCCAGAAGATGTTGGGGGAAACTATCTGGACTCATGGAGATCTCCTTTCCCCACAGTCCTCCGGGCGTCACATGAACAGGAGAAAGAAGCCCTTGCCCGCTCCTTCCAGGAGGCCAAAGCTGCCCTTCAGGTGAGGCGCTGAGCAGCACCTGTCTGTGCTGTGGGTAGGGGAGGCCTGGCAGGAGAGCAGCATGGAGCTCTAAAATGGCCAAAGCTGATGGACTCCAGCGGGAGGGGCTGAGGTGACCACCTCCTGTATGTCCCAAAGCCCCCTCAGGCAGCGACCAGGCCATTATCAGTTCAGGAGGACTGAACTTGCAGTTGGGGCTGGCTAGTGTTCGCAAGGTCTGCTGGGAGGGTATTGGAGACTGCACGGCTACCACAGGACTAGACTGGTACATAGATGCCCGGGACCCCAGGGGACATGAAAGAAGACATGAGGCACAGTGTGGCTGCTAGGGGACTTTCCCTAGTGGGAGTGAGATCTAAGCTAGACTCTGAGAGAGGGCTCAGAATTCCTCAGTGAAGAAGGGCAGGAAGAAAGCAGTTTGTCCTAAAACCTAGAGAAAAGAGGGAAAAAATACAAAATCCCTGAGGAAATGGAGAACATCAAGGTGTGTTGCTGAGGGAGACAGAGAGGTCAGTGAGGCCAGAAGATGGGAGCCCCAGGCAGGTGAAAGGGCTGTACTTGGTCCAGAGGCCATGGTCAGGCTTAAGAGGAGGGCACCTTAGCAGGGACAAGAGTTTGGAGATGAGAATGAACCTGGTAGCTGGAGCAGAGATGTGATGCTGGGCTGGAGGAGAGGACGTGCAGATAGGAGCCGAGAGATAGACCAGAAGACTTAGCAAGTCCTCAAGGCCCTTTGGAGCCCTTCTAGGTTGACAGCAAGAGGTGAGGCAGGGCTGGGTGGAGCAGCGGCTGAAGGAGGCTCACCCTGAATCGTGCTGCACAGACCACAGACAGGCTGAAGGGCCCCAGGCCTTTCCTCCCCTGTTACAGCCATAGAATGCACCTTCCTGTCAGATCATGGCCCCTCCCTGCTGCCCTCTCCTGCAGGACACGGTAGCAGTGCTGACCGCCCAGTTGGATGCCTTCCAGGCCAAGATGAGGAGGGTAGAGGAGTCCATTCTGACCCGAAACTACAAGAAGCACATCCAGGTAGGCGCCTTCGCTCCTTGAACCTCCAAGGAGGTGGTGGGAAAGGCTGGCCAAGTCTCAGAGCTGTCAGTGCAGAAGGGCCTGTGAGAGGGGAAGGAGGGCAAGGGCACCGGCAGACGGGATGGGAAAGGCCCAGGCTCTGGCTCCGGCGAGGTCTAAGTGCACATCGCAAACCCTCCCTGTAGCACAGAGCCCGACCATGTGAAGGGCAGCTGTCCTACCTGGGAAAGTGCTAGGGTGCACCACAAGGGTATGTTACCAGATAAAACGGGGTGAAGCGAATTAAGAGTGAGAGGCTTCTTGGGAAACTCAGGAAGATGGTGGCAGAATGGGGAGAAGGGAGGCGGCCCACACCCTTCTCTGCCTGAGGGTCTGATGAGGTCTCTCATGTCCCGGCCTAGGACCATGGGAGCCCCAGCCAGTTCTGGGAGCAGGAGCTGGAGAGCCTACATTTTGTCCTCGAGATGAAGAGTGAGCAAATTCGTGAGCTGGACAAGCGACTGATCCTCATGGAAACTGTGGTCCGTGGCTACAAGTGTGTGGGTGTGGGTGCAGCACGGGGCGTGCACTTCTGGGCCTTTCCCTCATGAAAGTGTGTGACGGGGCCCCACCCCTGCCCGGCGCATAGCAGCTCCCGCCTGCCTGCATGCTGAGCAGCTCAGGCTGGCCCGTGGTCAGCTGGGTCAGGCAGCAGCTCCTGGCCACCGGTCCTTTATTGTCCAGCGGTAACTTGGACCAAACTGCAACAGGTAGCCTGGCGAATCAGGAGAGGCTGGAAGATGTCACAGGCCATGCGGGGCTGAGGACAGATGGCCTTGTGTACAGAGCAGAAGCCTCAGAGACCTGGGGCTGAGCCCAAACAGATCGCGCTGCTCTGGAGGCCTCCCGTGTGCCCTACAGCCCACACTATCTCAGACGTTCCTATGGGAAAGCATAGTAGACTAGCTTTGTTTTAGGTATGCAGACTGTGTCCTTTAGACTTTTGGAGGCCTGGAGCAACACCTTCTAGAAGGGAGCAATGGCTGGGCTCCTTTTCACTTCTCCCTCTAGCAAAATTAAGGGACAGCAGCCCATCAGCTCTGAAGCTTCGTTACAGGTTCTCGCTGCTCTATGAAATGCAGCATCAAGGCAAGAATGAATCCATGTTTGGGGACCCTGGATAAGAGGGAGGTGACAGCAGCATTGTGCCATGTGAATTTGGCAGCTTTCTGAGCTCATTCTGGTTTGTTACAGAAAGAAAAAAATCTGATGTTAGAGGAAAAAATCACAACCCTGCAACAGGAGAACGAGGACCTTCACGCCCGTGCCCGGAGCCAGGTGTTGGTGTCCAGGTAGCTGCCCGCCTCCTTCTCTCTGGGGAGCTCTCAGGGTGGGCGGATCTCTAACAGCCTGGGGAGTGGGCTGACAGCAAGCGGGGCTCCCCTTCCCTTGGGAGTCAGGAAGCTCCAGGGACCTGCTCTGCCAGAAGCGCAGGCACTGTCTGCATCTGTAGCTGCCGCCTCCTTGGGCTCCAGGAAGAGGAACAGGAGCAGAGAGCGCGGTCCTAGATGTGCAAACAGGGGTGAACTGACCTGGAAGGCTTCAGGAGTGAGAATGACTCAGAGAATGTACTGCTCAGGGAACCCCCCAGACGATTCCCGAGGGCTGGATCCTAGGTGTCATTCTCACCTTACAATGAGAAAGCTGACATTCAGTGATAACAAATGACCTATACAGGGTTTCATGGGGCGAGAGCTGGAGCAGCCCTGAGTTGTGCAGTACCATGAGCGGGGTACCGCAGCCAGCCAGCCAGCTCATCTACAGGCCGTGACAGGGCAGGTTAGGGACCCTGGAGGAGGCTGCTGCCTGGGGAGGGCTGAGTCCCTGCAGTCACCCTGGCCTCTGTCGCTACCACAGGCAGCTCTCGGAGGACCTGCTTCTGGCCCGAGAGGCCCTGGAGAAGGAGTCACAAAGACGACGGCAACTGCAGCAGGAGAAAGAGGAGCTGCTATACCGGGTCCTTGGAGCCGACGCTTCGGCCACCTTTCCGCTGGCCTCTGTCACCCCCACAGAGGTCTCCTTCCTGGCCACCTAGGGGGCGGCAGGGCCCGGCCCACTATGAGGCCTGTGGTCACTACTCCCACCAAGGCTCTCCAGGAAAGGCAGATGAGCCTCTTGGTTCTCTTCCCAGGAAGGCGCGAGGGCAGGGGTGAGCTGAGGATCCGGGTATGCACCCCACAAGCCCTGGAACTGCGGTCATGAGGATCACCCTGCAGGCCTTGCGGGCCCTGGGAATGTGTGTGAGGAGCCCCTCCCGCTTTTGTCACCCTAATCTAGGAAACAGGCTTTTTCTGGGGCCACCTGGGAAGGAGCCGGCCCTGGCCCTAGCGTGTGGCCTTGCTGTCAGCTCCATTCAATCCTGGACTTTCTCAGCCTCGGTTTACCTTGCTGTGAGCCGGCCATGGTCACTGTTGGGTGTCCTGTTCTGAGCCTGGCTGAAGGTTAGACATGACCTGTGACTCAGACCCGGCTGGGAAGTGGCCAGCCAGTGCTCCTGGCCCTTTAGTCCCAGTGCCACCTAGGCCCGGAGGCCACATTAGGGGTGTAAGGTCCCTCAACAGGTGGAGTGGGAAGCTGGTCCCGGGACAGAGGAGGAAGCCAGAGTAGGGAGCAGACCCCAGGGTGAGGACAGCCACACCTGGCTGCTCTTTCCCCTCTCCTGAGTTCTGGAGACACCAGTCTGTGACATGGCCTTTCTCTGCCCAGCCCCTCCCAGCCCTTTCTCCTGCCATCTGCCTTCACTCCTCCTCCCATCCAGGGCTCACATGGCCCTGAGCTTCTCCATCCGTGAAGAAAGGGTAGCTGCCATCCAGGCATGGTAGTGCATGCCTATAATCTCCATGCTCTGGGAGGCTGAGGCTGGAGGATTACAAGTTCAAGCCCAGCTCGGGCAACTTAGCAAGATCCTGTCTCAAAATCAAAAGGTCTGGGGTGTAGCTCAGGACCCAGGATCTCACCACTCACACACTGGGCTTGGGGCTACAGCGAGTGACCTCAGCAGGCCAGCTGGCCGGTCTGCGGGTGTCAGGCTCTTCTCAGGAAGCTTGCCCCACACAGAGCCCGTCCGTGTGATGTCTTCACATGGCCTCCTCTCCCTTAACCTTCGAAGGTCTCTGAGCCAGGCTCTTGTCCTCAGTGGCAGAGCAAACAGAGATCACCAGAGCTGAGGTGCCCAGCACCAGCAGGTGCCCTGAAACAGCTTGCAGGAAGCCAGCCCACATTCCTGCAGCTGCCCTGTGGGCGACATCACCTGACTGCCTTTCTCAGTGCCCCAGATGCAGCCCCAGCCCTTTAGCTCCAAATGTTCTTATATGAGCATGTTTCTCCACCTCCCCAGTGAGCAGGGGACTGAGAGGCTTGGGGTGCAAAGATGCTTTTCTATCCACGGCCTGGCTTTCTCCATGAAGCCCAAGGACAGCCCTAGGGTGAAGCACACATGTCCTTTTTCATGCACCGTTTCCCAAAGCAAATCAGATCTGCAGTGTGTGGCTCCTCTACCTTTGGCTGTGCTCACGTGCACTGGGGCTTTTCACACAGGGAGCAAAGCATCCAGAGCTTCTGCCAAAGCTCTTCAGGCTGCAGAATGCACTTTGGGAAGCCCCAGGCCAGCTGAGAGGGGCAGGGCTGGGAGTGGGGGTTTCCTGGTGCAGCCTGTGATGGACGTAAATAAATTGTGGTCGGACCCTAACTCAGGGGCAGGCGACTGTGGAAGCTAAGAGCAACGAGAAGCATCTTACTGCTGTGTCTCTGCTTTGCCTGGGAGAAAAAAGGTGACCAGGATCATTAAGGAATTAATTCTAGAGCCCCTCAGCCTTTCTGGGCTTCCTTCTCAGCCCTGGGGGCACAGTGGAGCAGGGGGAAGGTGGAGGGACTGCTGCAGGGGAGAGAGGGTGAGAGCACAGGGTGGGAAATCGCAGGGGTGTGTGAGAAGGTTTGGGGGGGACAGCCTGCAAAAAAGAACCCCAGGTGCCCACGGGGACTTGCCCACCTCTGCCTCCTGCTTCACACCTGAGAGCAGGCAGCCAAGGGACAGTAAGGAGCTGAGAGAAGGTGCAGGAGATAGGAGGCTCCCAGCCGAGTGGATGCAGGTGGTGGCGGAATCCGTGCCCCACAGGTTGGCGGCCCACTGACCGCCTGAAGACACCAGCAGCCCAGCGCCGGCCTCTTCCACAGCCAAAATGCTCCCAGCTGCTGCTGGACCTGACCCTTGCTGACGTAGGGGGCTGTGCTGGCTGCAGGTGGCACAGAGCAAGTGTCCCTCAGCTGTTCCAGGTGCCACCTCTGGTTCAGGCACCAGGCAGCCCTGCAGGCAGAGAGGAAGGGACTCGTCCCAGGTCACACGGTGCCACACAACACCAAAGCTCCTGAGGGTCCAGGTTCTGTATGAAAACCTTTAACTGTCAGTCCCTGGAGAGAAACTGGAGTCTCCTCCCCTGCTTGAGAGCGCTGTGGAGGTGACTGGGCTCAGAACAGCCCTCCTGCTGTGGCCTGTGGCCCTCTGGTTCTAAAGGAATGTCGGGAGTGCTAGGCTTGTCCAGGGCAGGTGAAGTACAGGTCATACTAGCCCAGTGTTTGGGCAGTGAGTGACAGAAGGGAACAGGGACACGACTGCTGTCACGTGTGCTGACACTAAGGTGCATGAAGAGTGCTAGGGCGACATTTTCCTGAGAGCACAGCTTAGGGCAGCAGGGCTCGGGGTGGCTCCTGGTCCTGCCTACTTGGCCACCCACAGTGTGACAGCTGAGTTCTCTCTCTCTCCCTCCCGTTTTCCCTCTCCACACTCCTTTGCTTCTGCTCCTGCAAGGAGCCCAAGGTCTTCCACTGGCCAAGGTCCACCCTTCCAGGCTCCTGTGAAATTCCAGCTCTTCCAGAAAGTTATTTTAAGAATTCCTAAAGCCCTCAGGATTTGTACCACGCTCCGGCACCGCTGCTCTCCAGATGCTTGAAGTTCTTTGACAGGAAAGAGGATCACCACCACTGCCCCACCGTCATCGTGGGAGGGTGGGTCCCAGAGCACGTGCCCCAGAAGCAGTTGCTATGCGGTAGGCCCTTCTGCAGCGCACAGGGCCAGAACATGTGCTCATGCATGTCTTCACATCAGTGGGGCCACTCTGGCCATACCCCGAAGTTAGCCCCTGGACCCCCTTCTGCACTACACCTAAACGCTGCCCTATTTTACTCCATAAGGCACTTGGAGCCCCACACTATCCCCACCCCTTCTCCTTGCTTGCTCTGTGGGCTTGCGGGCAGCAGATCCAAGCCTCCTTGGCCAGCATGGTGATCCCTACTTCTGTGTGACACACAAGGATGCCGAAGCCCAGGCAAAGCAAGTGACCTGCCCCATGTCACCCAGAAAGGCAGGGTTAGGATCAGGACTAGAGTCAAGTTCGTCAGATTCTCTGTCAGGCAGTGGTTTTCTGGTGCCGTGACCACAAGGCCTTCATCACAGGCCTCCTCCCACCCTCCACTGACCTCCTGGGTATTCCCAGCAGTCTCCTAGCCCAGCCATGCCAGAGGGAGCCAGGAAGCAGCAGACGCCTGCAGGGGTGGGTGGTGAAGCTGCTCCTCACATCCTGCCTGCCCACCAGGACCTCTTGGGGCAGAGATCGGGGTGTGGTCACCTGGGCCAGGTGAGAGGCAGCGCTGGACATTGATATAGGGAGAAAATGATCTCGGTAGATGACCTCCAAATGATACAGGGGAAAATGAAACTCCCAACCTGAAAGGTACCTGGATGAGACCACGTTCTCTAAAACTGAAAAATGAATTTTAGGAACAAATAGAGGTTATGACCAGAATATATTTATTGGGGGAAAGAAAGCTCCTGTCTGAGAAAGGGACAGGAGGGGGGCCCGAGAGGGTGGTCCCCAGAAAGCTGTCTCTTCCAGGGACTTTTATAGAGGAAAGCCATGTGGGTCTAAGGTGGAGAACATGGGAACTAGCTTAGATGGGCTTGAGGTGGGACAAAACCATGGTGAACCCATGAGTTTATAAGCACCATTGCTCAGGTAAAATTAATTGAATCCAGGACCAAATGGGGAAACAAGTCATGTAGCAAGCGGACATGAACATAGAACAGGACTTTGTCCAGTAGCTAGCAGGTAGTGGTCAGATTAATGATTCTCCTGGGCTTCCTCAGGGTGATGGTCACTCTCAGATGTCAATCTTTAGGGAGGTCAGCAGGTGATGGACCTTTGGTCTTTAGGTCTGGGCCACAGCGGGAGCATCCATCCCTCTTGCAGTTGCAAGGCATCTTATCCTCCGAGTTATCTCCCTCAAGGATCTGGCCCTGTCTGACTGCCTGTCACATTTCTATCTAATTCGGCTGCCTGCAACAGCACCACCTCAGGGCAGTCTTCCGTAGGGCCAGAGAACTCCTCTGGAGCTGGGAGTGAAGGGAGAGAATCGCGGGAAGATCCAAGGCTTCGGGTGCGCTATGGACCCCCAGGGGCGAGGGGTCCCTCTGGACTTGAGACCGCCCTTCCTCAGCCACACTCCACGCTTTTTCTCCTGGACTCAGGATACTGAAGACAGGCCGGGCAGGTTCAGTTCTGGTTTAGCTCGCCGCGCACCCCAGATCTGTGTCCTTTTCTCTGGTTGTCACCAGACACGTTGAGAGGTTCAATCTGCTTGATTGCCTTCTCCTCACTCTGCCGCGGGAACTGAAGCAGCTCCGGGACGCTGGGGCCTGGGCTGAGCTGAGGCCTGGAGCGAAGCAGGTCCTGGCTCGAGGCCAGCCCGGGGCGCACGAGGTCGCTCTCACCGCACTTCTAGCCAGAGTCTCAGATCAGACTCTCGGGGCCAGGGGTGAGCAGTTCTCTGGGCGCAGCTCCTGGAGCTCTGCTGCCCGGTAGGACTCTCCGCAGTGCCGGACACGTCTCACTTGCAGTAGCACAGTAAACGCAGTGCTGACAACCCAAAAGCTTGAATTTTTCCCCTCAGCCAGCCATCCAGAGAAAACCACTTTTAAAGCATATTTTTCTAAGGCTTTTTAATGATCAAAAATAATGGTTTATTAAAAATAAGGGCCAGGGAGATGGCTCAGTGGAATAATCCCTTCCGTGGCAAGCGCAAGAGCCTGAGTTCAATCCCCGGTACCACAATAAATAAATAAATAAATAAATAAATAAATAAATAAATAAATAAATATAAGATGAAACAGTATAATGCATATTGTAGCATTTTCCACTTAGGAATATGTTACATGGTTTTTATTCCATGTCAATGAACACATGTAGAGTAATGTTTTTAAGTCACTTCCATGGATTTTGTGGCAGGAATGTATCACAAAAAATGCATTTTCTTTTACAATACTGGGGATTAAAGCTCAAGCACCTACACTGAGCTACATCCCCTGCCCTTTCCCTTTTTTTGTATTGAAATAAGATCTTACTAAGTCATTAAATTACCCAGCCTGAGCTTGAATTTGTGATCCTCCTGCCTTGGCCTCCTATGGTGCTAGGATTATAGTCCAGCCAGTTTATGACATAGGGAGAAAAACTGATCTTGGGTGGGTGACCTCCAAATGACATAGGGAAAAATGATCTTCCGACCTGACCTGCACGAGTTCGTGTTCTCTAAAACCGAAGAATGAATTTTAGGAACAAACGGAGGTTATGAGCAGAATAGATTTATTGAGGGAAAGAAAGTTCAAGAAAGGGACAGGAGTGAGTAGTTCCCAGGAAGTTGTCTCTGCCAAGGACTTTATAGAGGAAAACCACGTGGTGAGGTGGATGTAAGGTGGTGAAGACATGGGAACTGGCTTAGGTGGACAAGAGGTGGGACAAAACTTTGGTTAACCAATGAGATTACAAGCACCATTGCTCAGGTAAAATTGATTAAATCCAGGACCAAATGGGGAAGTGAGTCATGTAGCTAGGGGACATGAATATGGGACAGGGTCTCTTTCTGTTGGGGGTTGGGCTAGTGACTCATTTGGGCTCTTTCAAGGTGATTGATATCTATTTAGAATATCAATCCCTGATGCCCATCCCTAGGGAAGTACGTAGCTGTGTTTGTTTCCTCTTTTGTCTTGGTCTTGAAGTGTGGAAGAGCAAACTTTTCCAAGATACTGTGCCATGGAAGACACTCAGAACTCAGCACAAATCAGCCTGGCTCCGGAGCGCATGGTCATTCTCTAGCAGTCTGCCTCGCTGCAGCCTGGCTCTGACTGCTAATGTCGTAGGCTGCTGAATTAGATAGAACACTAAGAAAATAATATGCAATGTATTAATCGTTGAATCTGTCCTACTAATTTAATTTGAAACTATCTCATTGCTATTTGTCCTTCAATAAAATTATGGAAAAATAATTAAATAAATAAATAATTAAAAAATGATTTAGATAGAAATATTCTAGGCAGTCAGACAGGACCAGGCCCACAAGGAGACAAGATGGAAGGCAAGGTGACTTTACAACTGGGACGAGACAGACACTCCCTATGGACCACACCTCAAGACCAAGACAAAAGAGGAAACACAGCTGCATACTTCCCTAGAGAAGCACTTATTCCACTGAGCCATCTCCCCAGCCCACATACTTCCCTAGAGATGGGCATCAAGGACTGATATTCTAAATAGGTATCAATCACCTTGAAAGAGCCCGAATGAATCACTAATGCAAGCCCCAACAGGAAGAGACCCTGTCCCTATTCATAACCACTTGCTATGGGACTCCCTTCCCCATTTGGTCCTGGATTTAATTAATTTTGCCTGAGCAATGATACTTGTAATCTCATTGGTTGACCATAGCTTTGTTCCACCTCATGCCCACCTACGCAAGTTCCCATGTTCTCCACCACCTTAGACCCACCTCATCACATGGTTTTTCTTTATAAAAGTCCCTGGAAGAGACAGCTTCTCCAGGCCAACCGCTAGAGCCCCCCTCCTGTCCCTCTCTCAGACTGGAGCCTTCTTTCCCTCAATAAATCTATTCTGCTCATAACCTCCATTTGTTCCTAACATTCATCCTTCAGTTTTAGAGAACACAAACTCATCCCAGGTACCTTTTAGGTTGGGAGATCAGTTTTTCCTCCCTGTGTCATTTGGAGGTTCCCTGTATCGTTAGGAGGGCCTTTTGATGTAGGGGAACCAAGATTCCAACCTGAAAGATACCTGGACCAAGTTCACGTTCTCTAAATTCAAGAACAAATTTTAAGAACAATGGAGGTTAAGAGCAGAATATATTCACTGGAGGAAAGAAAGCTGTCTGAGAGAGGGATAGAAGGGGACCCAAGTGGGTTGCCCTTTTGCTATTTCTAGGGTTTTTTATAGAGCAAAACCTGTGGTGAAAAGAAAAAACAACAACAACAACAGGGGCCGGGAAGATGGTTCAGTGGAATAAGCACTCCCCTGGCAAGCACAAGGCCCTGAGTTCAATCCTCGGTTCCACAAAAAACAACAACAACAACAACAACAACAACAGCCTGTGGTGAGGTAGATGTAGGGTGGAAAACATGAGCTCACACATGAGGTGGGACAAAACTATGGTCAACCAATAAGGTTACAAGCACAGTTGTTCAGGTAAAATTGATTAATGGGGAAGAAAGTGAGTCATGTAGCCTGTAGTGGGCCGGAATACAGAACAGGGTTTCTTCCCATAAGGGATTGGATTAGTGACTCTTTTGGGCTCTTGCAAGGTGATTGATGCTTAGTTAGAATACCAGTTCCTGATGCCTATCCCTAGAGAGGTATGGGGCTGCATTTGTTTACTCTCTTGTCTTGAAGTCTAGCCCACAATAGGAGTGTCTCTCTCTCCCAAAGGTGCAAGATCCTCTTGTCTTCTAGTCCTCCTTGAGGGCACGGCCTTGTCTGACTGCCTATATTTCTATTGAACTCAGCTGCCTGTAGCACTTTCAGAAGGTGACCCGCTGTCTTCAGTCTTATCCATTTCCCCCCTTGAGGAAGAGGCGACAGCATCATTCTGTTTTAGGCAGCTGAGTTAGATAGAAATATTGGAGGCAGTCCGACAGGGCCAGGCCCTCAAGGAGACAGCAGGGAAGACAAGGTGACTTTGCATCTTGGAAGAGACAGACACTCCTGCTGTGGGCCAGGCCCCAAGACAGAGAGAAAACAAATGCAGCCACAGACTTCCCTAGAGATGGGCACCGGGACTGATATTCTAAATAAGTATGAATCACCTTGAATGAACCTGGAAGAGTCACTGATCCAACCCCCAACAAGAAGAGGCCCTGTTTCCTATTCATGCTCACTTGCTATGTGACTCGCTTCCCCATTTGGCACTGGATTCAGTCAATTTTACCTGAGCAGTGGTGCTTGTAATCTCATTGGCTGACCATAGCTTTGTCCCTCCTCATGCCCACCTGAGCAAGTTCCCATGTTCTCCAACTTAGGCTTGCCTCACCACATGGTTTTACTCTATAAAAATCCCTGGAAGAGACAGCTTCCCAGGGCAACCCATTTGGGTCCTTCTGTCCCTCAGAGAGGAGCTTTCTTTCCTCCAATAAATATATTCTGCTCTTAATCTCTATTGTTCCTAAAATTCATTCTTCGGAGTCAGGTTTTATCAGAAGCAGCAGTGGCAGCACAGCAGAGAAGCAGAAATAAGGGGGCAGGGAAGCCTCTATTAACTTAGATGACCCTGAGAGAATGGAGGGCAGGGAGATGGGCAGGTCCTCTGACCTGGGACAGGGAGCCCGAGACTTTATGGACTTTGCTAGGGGGGGAGTGTGAGGGCAGGTTCAGCGATGCACAAGGAGCTGATGGAGGCTCCCTCATGTGGGCAGGAAGCTGTATCTAGGGCTGGCGCGGGGGAGGAGGAGGAGGAAGTGGACACTGGGGAGACAGGCTGTTATTTTGGGGATTCAGCCGTGTTGGATCGGGGCCATGATAATTTAACAGTTTGTACTCAGGCTGTACCTATCATTTGGTTTCAGAGAACATGAACTTGACCTAGGTATCTTTCAGGTTGGGAGTTTCATTCTCCTATATCAAGTCTATGTGCTCTCTGCCACCCCAAACCCCGAATCTCATCTTCATCCGAGAGCAGAGTACAGTTTGTACCAGGCTTTTGGGCTTTTGGGCTCTTGCCTTTCCTCCCCAAAGTTCCCTGATGTATCCTCCTCTCTAACAGCACTCAGTCTCAGCCTGTGGACCTCCTCGCTGGCCCCAGCCCATCTGGTCCCTAATCTACTAATACACAGTAAATGTATCTCCTAAGTGTTATCACCTATGCAACTCCATTTTGTATCCAGGCACCACTGTGTTGTCATATGACTCCGTAAGTTTCCACCACAACTGTTAATCATTAAACATGCAATTCCTTCTTGTATCCAGCCATCATTGTGTTGTCATATAACTCAGTAAGTCACCATTGTGTTGTTGTGTAGCTCAGTAAGTTTCCATGATAACTATTCATTATTAAATCACCAAACCACACAATATGTCCAGTCTGTGATTAATCTGTGATTAATACAAATTGTAACTGCTTGTTCTAAAATTGTACCTGCCTGTTACAAGAATGTAACCCTTTGTTCTTTGCCTTGATTGATTCCTGACCCCCTGCTGAACTTCTCTCATGTCCAGGCTGCAGGACCACTCGCTTTGTGGTTTTCAGCTTAAAAACCCTTGTCCCTCCCCACCTCGGCATGCATCTACTTTTGGTCTTTGCTTCCCACACCTGGCTATGTGTGGGACCTGAACCAAACACTTCATTTCTGGAATCCCTGTTTTCCGCTGTTGGACAAGGAAAACAGGAGCGCCTGCTTCGCAGGACCATCCTGGCGCTGAATGAGAGCACAAAATGCAGCCCTTGGACACTGGGCACAGCCCGCAATAGAAGTTGATTGGGGGCTCCGCGTGTGGGCGGAAAAGGATAGAGGAAGTTGTATCTGTAATGGGCTACTTGGGTTTTGCGCTCATTGAGTTATTTTCTGTGAATTAGTAAGAGTGCTCAAGACCATTCATTAGTTTAAAAATTACAGCCTTAAGCCCCCATGTCCAGAGAATCCCTCATAAGACTGATGAGTTGTTTTTATAACTACCCTTAGCAAACTGGACATAGTATTTGTGTAGATTAAAGGTTAACAACCTCAGAATATGTTAAATTGTAGTAACCTAAGTCAGAGTGACTCATGTTCATGTATGTGGTAGACCCAAGACAAGCCCTATATAAAAGGTGATAAATAAGTTTAGGCCTGACTGCCCATCCATCCCTCAAATGTAGCTAATGATTTATCTGGAAATTATACTCAATCTATTGTCAAGTTAGCCAGTGAATTGTGCCTGTATGCCTTGGCAGGTTATAAATGATTAATTTTAAAATATGTACACGTGCTAAGTAGAGAGTAGTTTCTGTTTTTTTTTTTTTTTTTCTTTTTGTCTTTTTGAGACAGGGTCTCACTATGCAGTTCAGGCTGGCCTTAAGCTCACTTTGTAGCTCAAGCTGGTCTCGAACTCACAACAATCCTCCTGCCTCAGCCTCCCGAGTGCTGGGATTATAGGCATGCGCCACCACGCCTGGCTTGGTAGTTTCTGTTTAAAAACCCTGTTTTCTATTACTCAGCGTGCTTCACTGTCTTCTCTCCTATGTGAGTAGAAGTCAGAAAGCACCTGAGCTCGGTATTAAAGGCTCACTTTAAATTCTCAATTTGGCCTCTGGTCTGGCTTCTGTTTGAGAACCCGTAACAGTATCCAGGCTGGAGTGGAGAAGGCAGAGGACAGGTTGCTGGGGAGCTGAGCTGCTGTGCTGGGGATTCAGCCGCATTGGATCAGGGCCGGGATAATTTAGCAGTCTAGACAATTTAGCAGTCTAGACAATTTAGCAGTCTAGACTCGGGCCGGAACCTATCATGCCCGTCTTTTAGTTGTTACGAAGGGGCGATGAATGGCTTAGAATGCTTCCTGCTGAACCAGGTGGGGGGAATGGACGGACATCGCTTTGGGGTGAGGAGGCTGACAGGATGATGTTTGTGCCCATATAGGAGCTAGCTTTTCAGCCAGGATGACAAGTCTATCGTTAGAGCAGGCTCGCGTCAGAGATTGAAAAAACCTTGTGCATGCAGCACCTGCAAGCCGTCTGGGCACAGTCCAGAGTCTGGGAGTTCAAAAGGACTGCCAAAAGGTAGGGGATCAGAAACCAGATGGAAAAGCAATACACGTCTCAGAACACGTCTCAGGCTCTGTTGTTTCTCTTCAGCAGCAAGACCAAGCAGGCCAACTATTGATGGACCTGCACCTTTTTAAGCCTTGGTGAGGCGGAGATGCATAGGCAGCAGGAGCTGGGAAGACCACTGAGGTCCTAGGGCTCAGGATTAGGAAGAGCGGAGCTGGCTGGACACCCCCCGGTGTGGTGATGTGGGACCAGGAGGCAGGCCAGCGACTTTTGCCTCTGTGGCTGTTGAGAGGACAACCAGCTGGAGACCTGTCCATGTGGGTCTAATCCTATAGGCTTAGAGGATCTAAGATATATTAAATCTCCTGGAAATAACAGCACTGTGCCAACTGAGCAGTATCTACTGGTTGTGGGAAGCAATATCTGTGTGATGTCACAGCAGGAAACAGAGGAAGGGGAGCACAGGAATATAGCCAGCAATGGAAGGACAGTTATCAAGAGTGGGGAGCCTATGAAGCAGGAAAGGCCTCCCATACAGGAGCTCAAATGGCCTTAGAAATGTGGGTGCCCTGGGAAGTGCCCTCAGTCTAGTTAGAGCCAAAGGAAGGAGCTGAGGCCAAGGCAGGTGCAGCTCCAGGATAAATTTGGTGAGGTGGGCCTTTAAAGACCCATTTGCCTATATTCCCCATTGGCGTTTAGGGGCTATTGGATGTTGGGGAACACAGGATCCCTGAGGCAAACTAGCGCAAGGGTATCATGGGTGGCATGAGCAGGACCAGAAGTGTCCCAGAGTACATGATTGATAAGAAAAGAGGACTGGGGGCGGGGGCTGCCCATTAGCTCAGCTGTTTAAGTGCTTGCTTAAGCAGAACAGTCAGTCTCAGGATGCTGTGTTCATCCCCAGATCCCCATGCCTTACCAGACCTGCCCTTAAGACATCCTGAGACAGCCAGAGAGAGAGAGAGAGAGAGAGAGAGGACACAGGGAGGGAAGAGGTGGCTGCACACTGAGGTTGGATTTGTAGGATAAGCGCTGTAGGAAGAGAGGTGAAAAAGAAGTGGAGCTTTTGGAGAAGATCTCTCTGGTAAGAGGTGTGGGGCAGGTTGGGATCGCAAGGAAATCATGAGTGAAGAACAGCGTCTGGATTCGGCAGGGAGTGGGCCCTGTCTGAAGGGATCAACACCCACTCTGGAGACTGTAAATCTAATGCAGCGACCTAAAAGCTCAGAAAGAACATTACATATGGCCCCTGTGTCAACAAGTGGTGTCCTGCCTGAGGTGCCCAGCGAGACTCAGGGCTCTGCCAAAGATACCTCGACGGGGGCCATGGATCCCAGGCCCAGTTGTTTCTTTTCAGCCGCAAGACCAAGCAGGCCAACTACTGATGGACCTGGCTGCAGCTCCTTCTCCTGCAGGGCGAGGAACTGGACGACCTACCCAGGCTCTGGCAGACAGGGCAGTCGCGTCTCCAGTGTCCCTCAAGATTACACATTGAGCCAAGTCCCGGGAGTGGCTGCAGTTTGGGGCAAGGTCATGCCCAGTGTCCTTCACTGCACTTGAAACATGGTCCAGGCCGGGGAGATGGATCAGTGGAATAAGCGCTTGCCTGGCAAGCACAAGGGCCTGAGTTCAACCCCTGGTTACCCCCGCCAAAAAAAAAAAAAAAAAAAAGAGAGAAAAACATGGTGCAGGAGAGCCTCAGGCAGCAGCATTGTTTAGGCTCAGCATTACCTTGCCAAGGCTCTGCTTTGATAGGAGTTTCCAGTGTCTCAGCCAAGAGCTGGCACTTGTATAGTTAATTTTTATGTCATTATTGAAGACACAGAAAGCTGGATTAAGTGAGTCTTCTTTTTTTTTTTTTTTTTTTTTTTTTTTTTTTTTTTTTTTTTTTTTTTTTTTTTGTGGTACTAGGGATTAAACTTAGGGCCTTGTGCTTTCCAGGCAAGCACTTATTCTACTGAGCCATCTCCCAGCCCTAATCAGAACTTTTTGTAGGTCTGTTAATAGAGATCTCTTATGGGGTCGGGGAGATGGCTCAGTGGAAAAAGTACTTCCCTGTCCAAAAAAAAAAAAAAAAAAAAAAAAAGAGATCTCTATCTCTTCTCTATAGTTACTATATATCACAGGAGCGGCCCCAAGACGGCAGTGGCCTATCATGTGGTGAGGCTCTGACATGACGGAAGAGCAACAGTAAGATGTGGCAGCTGGCCACATGGCCTGCGAGACGGTGCAGGTGGCTACGTGGCAGGTGGCTGCAGGCTGGCAGTACAGCTGGGGGAGGCTGAGTCGAGGTGGTGTGGCAGTGGGTGTGGAACACAGGAGGAGAAAAGGGGGAGGAGGAGCCCCTGGTGCCTGAGGTTCTACTATGGGGGAGGAAAGAGAGGTGGCTGAATCTACAGGGGAAGTGGAGAGAGAAGCAAAAGGTAGAGATGTTGTTGCAGGAGATGGAGCAGATAAAGATGCAGTTGGAGGAGACCAACAAGACAGAGTTTCCCGAGGAGGAGGCAGAGCATGTAGTACCAGCAGATGAGGAGGGGATAACAGGGAAGAGGGTGTGGGGGCATGTTTTCAGAATCAACAAAGGTTTTTAGCCATTTGCCATTATGATAACAGAACAGCAAGAAGTTCAGCCCATTGGCTGCCATTGTTGAGTTTATATTGTTGCCAAGCCATCTTGCAGTAAAAAATTAGTCATCCTCAAAGTTTCAGGGTACATAGTTTCTTTAGGAGACAACCCAGTGGAGTATGCTTTGGAGGACAGGAAGGAACATTTACCATGTATGGAGGGCACCGTAGCCCGGAAGCCTTCATTTCTATTCCTTTTATGGACATAAGTTACACTTCCTGTAGAATTGCTGCATCATGACTTCCTGCCACATATTCCTTTGGTTAGACTTCCTGTCACGTGCTCCTTTAGTTGATCACCTGAGTATTGTTAGCCTATAGCATTACCCTAATATACCTACGTCATTAGTGACGTTGACTTCCCTTCCCTCTGCTATATAAGCTGTATCGCCTCCTTGAATAAACGAGACTTGATCAGAATCCTGTCTTGTCTCCATTTCTTGCGCACCTGTTCTTTGTCTTCGTCAGTTCCCTCTCCTCCCCTAGGTGACCTGCGTTGACTGACCCACTGGACGGGACAACCATGGTGACCGGATTAGGGTGGGCCAAAGACTAGGGCAAAGCCCGACCTCACCTCTGTTAAAAAGCTATCACTTTTTAACCAGGAGTGAGTGTGCAAGAGAAAGCCAATGCCTGTGTTTAATGGCCATCACCAAAAACCCAGGGGTGAGGTCCAGAGGGACATTGAAGAGAGGTCCCAACATGAGCTCAAGATTTTCAAGAGGAGGGGGAAAAATCAAGCAAGACCCCCATAGAGATGAGCTTGGGCTTACCAGTGAAGACTGCGTTGCTGGTGCTGGATGTGAGCTAGCAATGGCAGGTGGCAGGAGCAGAAAGCAGCCCAGTGAGAGAGCTCAGAACCAGAGCAGGGGATGCTCCAGGGGCTGTGTGACTCACCAATCCGAGTCACCGCACCAAAATATTTTTTTTGGCAGCAGTGGCAGGGCAGAGAAGCACAATTAGAGGGAAGAGGCCTTTATTAACTCTGAAGACATGGAGAGGACCACGGGCAGGGAGGTGGGAGATCCTCTGCTTGAGACAGGAATGCTGAGACTTTATGGACTTTTGTTAGGGACAGTTTGGGGGGCAGGTTCAGTGACACACAGGAGATGGTCGGAGGCTTCCTTGTGTGCACAAGAAAGATAAGAGGAAGTTGTATCCAGGCTGGAGTGGAGAAGGAGAAAGTGGTCATTGGGAGGGCGAGCTGTTATTTCGGGGATTCAATCATGTTGAATCAGGACCATGAGAATTTAGCAGTTTGTACTTGGGCTGGAACCTATCATCAGGGAGCCCTGCAGGGAGTCTCTGATCTCTTATTGAGTGTGTATATATTAGTTCTAGATTAAACATTTCTGAATGCTGTGTCATTGAATCTTTTTTGGTGGGGGTTCTTTATGAGACAGGCTTTTACCAGGCAGCTCAGGCTGGCCTTCAACTCATTCTGCAGCCTAAACTGGCCTCAGACTCACAGTGATCCTCCTGACTCAGCCTCCTAAGTGCCATGTATCATTTAATCTTTAAAACCATGCTATAGGATGGACTGAGATGATTGCTTCACCATTTTTCTGTTCTACTCAACTTGAGAGTGAGTTCTACACCCTGAGAACCAGAGGCTGAGTCCCAGGCCTCTGGACGTGAAAATGACTGGCTTTCAGGGAGTAGTGAGGTCAGGGGAAGGCCTAAAGGAGGGACTTGGCCACCAGGGCCGTGGAGCTTCGGGTACAGCCTCCAGCAAGGCTTCAGGGCACTTCCTGCATGGGTGTCCTGGGACAGAACGGTCATTTCCCTACCTGACATGATGCTAGTGAGCAGGTAAAGGGCCCAAAGTGCCACAGGCTGCAGCCGAGTGGGGAGCAGTGGTGGAGAGTGCAGGACTGGGTGGTGCAGCAGGGACCATGTGGTTTCCATCTGAACTTTATTTTTTTGGTGGAACCAGGGATTGAACTCAGACCCTTGTGCTTGCCAGGGAGGTGCTTATTTCACTGAGTCATCTCCCCAGCCTGACCATGTGGTTTCGAAGGTAAGGCATAGCTCTGAGACCTGGCTCCTCTGGACTCCAAACAGAGTTCCTTCCTCTGGCTCTCCCGCCACGGTGAATGGGGCTATTCAGAGCCCGCTCAGGGAAAGCAGTCCTGCAGCCAGAAGAGGAGGCTCCCTGAGGACAGACAGGTGGTGCTGGGCATCACAGAGGGTCATGGGGCTGAGGACAAAGAGGTGCAAGGCTGCACAGGCTAAACTGGTGCTAGCCTCATGGGCACCCTTGGGCCCTGTCTGGCTGCTTGTGCATGGCTGATAAACTAAGAGTGACTTAATCTTAATCTCAATGCCACAAATAAGGTTTTTGCGCGCACGC
>PVKA01028426.1:0-29412 GCA_004027165.1 Ctenomys sociabilis
TTTTTTTTTTTTTTTTTTTTTTTTTTTTTTTTTTTTTTTTTTTTTTTTTTTTTTTTTTTTTTTTTTTTTTTTTTTTTTTTTTTTTTTTTTTTTTTTTTTTTTTTTTTTTTTTTTTTTTTTTTTTTTTTTTTTTTTTTTTTTGGAATGTTATTGGGAAAGGTAAAGTTTCCCTAATTTCTCTCTCTGTGTTTTTGTTGTTTCTGTACAGGATTGTTATTGATTTTTGAGTGCTGACTTTGTATCCAGCTACACTACTGAATTTGGTTATTAAATCTGTAACTCTTTTGGTGGAGTTCATGATGTCTTCCACATCTGGTGTCATGTCATCTGTAAATAATGAAATTTACTTCTTCATTTTCATTTCTTATTCCTGCTATGTTTCTGTCATCTTATTGATCTGGCTAATGTTTCCAGAACTATATTGAATAGGAGTAGTGCAGTAGACACCCTTGACTTGTTCCTACTTTTAGTTCGTTTGTTTGTTTGTTTGTGCAGAATCTCACTATGCAGCTTGGACTCTTAATGATCCTCTTTTTTTCTGCCTTCTTAGAGCTGGTAGTACAGGCATGTGCCACCATGGCTGGCCTCCATCACAGGCTCAGCACAACCAGGGGTGAGCCCGGGATGGTATGTGGTGCCATGGATCAACCTCTGGCCCCTGCACTTTCCTAAGCAAGCACTTAATCTGCTGAGCTATCTCATCAGCCTAAAAATATCTCACCTTGTTCCTAATTTTAAAGTGAAAATTTCAGTTTTTGTCCAGTTAGTACAATGTTGGCTGTTGGTTTCTCATAGATGGCTTTTATCAGATTTAGGTAAAAACCAACTATTCCAATTTTCTGTTGACTCTCAGAGCAGTGAAATACCTGTATTTCCTACTGGGTATTCCTCTATGTGTATAATGATGCTGTATTCATTACTTTTCTTTGCTAGGACAAAATATGTGACTCCCTGCAACTTAAGGAGGGTTTGTTTTGGCTCACAGCCTTGCTGGACTCTGTCCATTATTGGCTCCATTATATGCCTCCAAGGCAGGCATGGCATGGTAGAACCACAGCATGGCAAAGGAAAGCTATTCACTGCATGGTGGCCTAGAAGAAGAGAAAAAAAGGAAGGTCCATGGATGAGAATGCAGCCTTCACAGGCATGCCACTAGGGGCCTGACCTATGTGACATGATCCTCTCCCCACATGTGAGGCTTTTAGGGAGCATTTTAGATCTAAACCACAATAGGGGCCGAAGTCTTCTGACCTTGGGGCCATCACCATACTCAGAGTCCACAGCCACAGTGATATTTAACTATACCAAAAAATAAAGCAGTGGAACAGTATTTCATACCCTAGAGCTTAATTTCCTATAAAAGCACTTCGCTTCTGTATTTTCAACAAATGCTTTCTAATAAACATTTGCCTTTGTGCCCCTTGATTTCTGTTTCTCTGCTGAGGAAAGAACTTCTCCACAGCACTGTTAATTCACAGATCCTGCTAGCTCATACATTGCCAGATTCAGGTAGGGAGCCTGCTACTAAGACTTAAATAATAATCTGAAAAAATCCAAGCCTTAGAAGAGAGAAATAAAGGTTCATAAGTGGGAGTAGGAAATTAAGCAGAATAATACAATCCTTTCCATTTCTTAGTAGGGAGTTTTAAGTACTGATTGATTGTCCTTTAAGAGTTTGGTCTTTAATATATAAAATTTTCTCCAGGCCTGCTGACAATCATCTGAACGTGATGCTTTTAACAGTTTTGGATAAGTGTCCATAAATAGAACGTAGTTATTGAAAACTAAGAACAGAGTGCCACATTTGATGCTATGTTGGAACACAGAACACTTCCTTAACTACCCTCAGGCCATGTGCCTTACCGACATTGTGTCCAATATGGTGAAATACTGACTGAGACTTATCTTTTGCTAGGCGAGACAAGACAAGTGCTCACACTTAAGAAACTCCAGAAATTTCTCTTAAATGACAAGCAATAATGATTGCAACAAATCAAAGAAATAATAAATTAACAAACCAACAGTTCAAAGTCTTCTCAAGGGAACACAAAGAATGTCACCAATGACCTTCCAAATGACAGGACATTGTTGATCAAATGACTGAGCTGCATGTGCCTTCTAATGGAAAGACAGACCTCCATATCCAATGAGCCTGCCTTTAAATCCTTCCTCTAGCATCACTCAGTTCTCATTATACCTATCACAGAATCATCATGAAGAATGTATGCCATTTGTTATAATGCCCACGGAGAAAAATTAATAAAAGTCTATTTCCTTCCTTTGCTCATGAGAGACTATAAAACAAATTTTCACTATAACAGGACAATTTGCCATTCATAATAATTATATTTGGTCTCAGATTGTAATACCCAGAAGCACTTCAAGTCCTAAAAGGAATCACGCAGTAACACTTTTAGCCAAACTTATTCAACAGCTGGTTTCCTTTGAACCTCCTTACTTTTTCAATAAAATAAATGCTTCTGGACTCCTAGCTGCTAGCAGAGGGAAAGGCTTCCAGCTAGCTACTGTTGGCACCATCTTCCCACTTTGTACCCTGCACATTCTCCACTCACTCTCCACCACAGCTCTGTGGAGGGAGGAGAAGTCTTTGATGATCTGATGCTGGCACTCACTCACCAAGTATTTTCATAATTTGCATCTAGGAAATGTTTAAAGCAATAAACTTAGATAATTAACTAACTTGGCATTGCTCACCATCCTTAGTGCACAGAATTAATTAAAGGCAGCATTGCAAGTGTTTGTGAGGGGTAAATTGGGGTGAAGTTATGACAGCCAAATTGAACAGATTGGATATAGATGTGTCATGGAGAGTTGTCTAGGAAATGTTTCTGACCTCTGGGAAAGCAGATTAAATCACATGTTAGTGTTGTCTTCTGCCTTTAATATGGTGATGAGATCCGGAGTATATAAGATTAAGCATATAAGATTATTGACATGAGCTTTTTCACAGTCAGGGCATAAAAATCCCAGTAGTACTCCAGCGTAGCTTCCTCAGGATATGACATCTGTCTTTGAGACACTGAGTTTACTGTGAGAGGTAAATTGTTTAAATGCTTTCAGAGCTCAGAGTGGCAACTCTTACTCACTACTAAAGAAGTCACTGGGAAAAGAAATTGAGTGGGAATTAAAATGATTCACTCGCTGTGCCAGTAAGATCTCATAGTCTTATAAGTCAGTGACTTTAGGGAGTGATTAAAGAATGTGGAAGGGATCTCGGTGTAGAGAGGAACAGGAAGTGTAGTTTTGATATTGCATGTCCCAAAATGAATCTTAAGTTAGTTAATTATGGTACACTGTAGTCTCACAGTAGTATTCCAGTCTACAGCAGCTATCACAAAAGCTCTACCATGCCATCAATTCAGCCACTAAACACTTTGCATGATGAGGGAAAAGGATGGCCAGCCAGCCATTCCACTATGAAGGGAAACTCTAACAGCATCTTACTCCAGAGCCTAGTATATGAGAGAATTTCCTAGCTAATTCAATCCCTGTTGGCCTTGTCTAATTTCATCTGGATTCAAAGAGTCACTCAGGAAACTCACTTTGTCACTGAGTACACACAACTCAGAAACAGTCAGGCAGATGCTTACACCCACACAGACCTCAGATTCAGATTTTTCCCACAAGAATCCTGATTCCTGGGAGTCAGAGTTTCCCACAGGAATCCTGATTCCACTGTACCACTCTTCCGTGGTGGGGGTTTATGAACCTCCTGGTTAGCAGAGACTCAGTAAGTAAAGGAAGAGTGATCACCGCGTGCTGGCAGTCCTAAAACATTACTAGCAATTCCCGGTGTTATTTCCTCATCAACTCCAGCAGGCAAATGAATTTACTGCTTCATAGAATGCTCCTGTTCTTCAATCTCTGCCTGCATCTATAATAGCACTTTCTTCTCAATGGAGCTACTTGTTATTTGAGGAGGATGTGGATTCAACTACTCCAGGGTGGAAAAACATTGTCAAATGTACTGCCTACAGGCCCAAGCCAGTCTTGACCGATAGGAGCAATTCAGGTAAAAAAACAAAACAAAACAAATTATCACCTTGTGTGTATGTATCTCTGTGTGTGTCTGTATGTGCATGTGTGTCTCTATGTGTTTTGTTTGGTTGGTTTTGATATTTTGCCCACCAAGAGGATAGAGGTCACTCGTCTATTTCACATTCATTGAATCAACAGATACCTATTTGTTGCCAGCCTTATCATATTCTTAAAACTCCAAAATTAAAAGCATTGGTAAGTCACTATGAAATAAATTACTTTTTTAGAGCAATTGGAGATGTGGTAAAAATACACAAGGCTATAATGGGTAAGAAAGGAAGAGGAATGTTCTTTCAGAGAGTATTCTAAAATTTCACAGTGACCATGTTTTATCACAGAAGATTCCTGAGCTAGGGGTCCCTGAGACTGTATCGCTCACACATCTTCAGTCACATAAAGTAATGTACCAATTATTTAATGAATCAATTGCTACCTTTGCTGAGCCCCTGCTCTGCACCCAACCCTGTGCAGATTTCATTCCTTAGGGCCTTCCCAGGAACCACTAGAAGAAAGGATTAGAATAAATGGCTTGTTTTGGATGCCAGCACAAGCATATTAGCTATGAGAAGTAAATTTTAAGTGCATAGTGTCCCACATAGCAAAGATAACTAACGTTGTGATCTCTGCCCATCAAATGTCTGCAGTCTATATTGAAAGAAAAGTCTTGCATCAATTTAAAAAGCTAAAAATATCAGTCAACCATGCTAGGTGTTATATAGCTATAAAATAAAACAAATGTAAGGAGCTTCCAATTGATTACAAAAAAAGATATATGAAACTCCTCATAACATGTATCAGAAGTATAAATGTAAGTGTTGTTGGGACTACAATAAAATCTAGTGTGGGGTAATCAGGAAATGGCATTTGGGCGTATCTCAAAGAACATCAAGTATTTTAACAGTTGTAGAAAGAAAATGGTGGTTCACATCTGTAATCCCAGCTCTTGAGAGGCTGGAAACAGGTGGATCACTACAACTCTGATCCAGCAGAAAGACCCTACACACCCTGTAAGCCCTTCTCTAAAATAGAAAAAAAAAGCTTTTGACAAGAATGTATGGCATGTGTCTTGGGAATATGGGAGCATATCATCCACTTCAGGAATGGTAAAAAGTTTGATGTGGCTACAGTATATGAAATGAATAAGTAAGTATGATGGTACTGACAGAACAGGCTAGGGGCAAATTAGATAGCAAGTTTATAATCTATATTGGGGGCAACTGAGAGTCTTAGAAGCAAGTTTTCATCAGATATGTATTTCATAAATGCAACTTAGAGAATGGAAACCAGAGAAAAGATTAGAGATGGCCTTGTACTGTAGCTAGGAAGTTACTACAATGATGTAATAACCTAAGTTACTGCAGTGAATGACAGAGTAATAGGGAGGGGAGGTTTCTGAGAAACACTTAACGGACAAGATTCAGCAACAAATTGAAGAATGCTAATTGAAGATGACATCATATTTTCATTTTAAGTGCAGAGAAGAGTCTATTTGAGGGTACACATAAAATCAGTATGGATAACCACTAGGAAGATAGCAATGTAAAAAGAATTAATTATTGAAACTATTATAATTCAGCTTTTAAAAAAAGTTAGGTATACAGCTACATTCTCTTAATTCAATGAATAGAGGGATCTGCTCTAATAGTGTTTTTAAATAGAATATCATGTCTGCACCTTGTACAACAAATAACCACTAAGAAAACAAAATGCAATATATTAATTATTGAATCTGTTCTACTAATTTGATTCAAAACTGTCTCATTGCTATTTGTTATTCAATAAAATCACTGAGAAAAAAATAAATAACTAAAAGAACAATACATTCCTTACATTAAAAAAATCAGTGAAAATTCAATTTGGGATATAAAAGATAAATATTATATATGTTCTTTCAGAGAAGGAATCATCATTTGTCTAGGCCAATAATCAGTAACCACCCCAGATTAGTCCAAATACCATGGCCTCAAATGTGAGGATAAGAAAACAGGGACATTATCCCCCTAGCTTTCCTGCTATTCCACTTGTATTTTGTACTGTGCTTCTCCAGCTCTCTAGTCAGATGTTTCTTTTCTCCATAAAATTGAATTCCAACATCAAAAGTAGAATGCTCAGATTTTCTTCGCTTCCCATGCTACAGAATTTCAATTACAATCACACAATAATAGTTATATCTGCAGCAAGAGTAGTACTGATCACAAACTTTTTAAAACACTTGGAATCCGTTCACCAACTATTTATGGACTGTGTCTGCCTGGGACACAACCATCGTGACCACATGGTGTGCTCTGGACTCAGGCTGCCAGGATTAAGTCCAGGTTCAGCCACGTATGTGTTGTGTGTCTTTGGGAAGACCTCCTAACTCCTTTGTGTCATTTTCTCTTCTCATCTCATCTGTAAAAAGGGTCAAGGGTAGTATTGAGATGAGGACTTGTTAGCTAACTGATACAAAACATTTAGAAAAATGCCTGGACCTCTAATAATTCCATTATACTGTGATTACTTTCTATAGGTTATTTCGGTGAATTCATGTAGATAACCAAGCAGAGTTTTAGAAGGTGGCATCTGGACCCAGCGAGTTAGCTCAGCCATTTAAAGCACCTGCTTAGGTAAGCTTAGGCAAAGTGCAGGGACCTCAGTTTGATCCTGGAAGCACATGCTACACCAGCCTCCCCCCCAGGGTGGGCTGAGCCAGACCCGCAAAAAGAAAGGCAGGGTCTGTATCATGCAAGAGTGGAAAGTCCTTGGAAGAGATTAGATGGAATACAGGTAATTCATAGTATTTGTAGTTGACAAATAAAATATATATTTATGATATTTACTATGATGTTCTGCTATATGTACATTTTATGAACCGGTAATTAAGATATTCATTACCTCACATATTTTTGTGGTGAAAACACAATCTACTTTCTTTGCAGTTTTCAAGAAAGTGATACATTGGCACTTAGTACAGGCACTACATTTCACAGTAGATCTCTTGAACTTCTCTCACCTAACTCCTCATCCCCTGTCCCAGGCTTCCCAGGAGTTGCTCCTCACCATTCTCCTGTTTCCATATGCCCAGCTTTTGTGATTCCACATATATGTGAATTCACAGGTTATTTATCTTTTATGTCTGTATTATTTCACTTAACATAATAGCCTCAATCCCATGCATGGTGTCCCAAATTATAGAATTTTATTTTTTGTTAAGGCAGAACTGTATTCCACTGTGCACACCCCACATTGCCTTTAGCCATTCACCACTAATGAACACCATGAATAGACGCTAGGGGCATTCCTTATCTTGGCTACTGGAAATAGTGCTGCAACAAATGTGGAAGTACAGGAGTCTCTTTGACATAGTAATTTTAATTCGCATTAAAAGAACTTGATTATGTATCTTTGTATCTTGTATCACTTCTTCATCAACACTGAAGTCATTTGAATAGTGCCAGAACCAAAGTGGGTACATTTAATAAATATTTACTAATGTAATTATTGTATGTCCAAAAGAGTCATTAATAAAATGTCAGTAGAATTTGAAGAGAAAGATTCCTTTCAGTTGGGGAATCCATGCCCTTTGGATGATCACAGAGGAGGTAGCATTTATACTTGGTTTAGATGCATAGGTAAGATTTGATGTTATATCATGCGATCCCCCCCAATAGTCAAGGGAGATAGGTAACTTATAAATGGCAAACACTTTGCCTTAAGAGAACATGAAAGTGAATGAGTTTTTCAAGTTCTTTCTGCTACAAAGCAACAATATCCATGGACTAGAACTGACTGGACCCACTTTCAGATCAGTTCTATCTGATTGGGACTGTGTAGACACTACAGCTTTTGAAAGAGCTAGGATAGCATGTTTGCCCTTATTCTGTGTTGCAGGATATAAACAAAGGATAGCTCCTCTCCCATAGACTCAGATAAATAGCCAGTGTTCTTTCCATGTTTAGGTATCTGCTTTGCATCCATCACTAGCAAAGAAATGAAAGTCCAATACAGCATATATGGATCATTTCCCCATCCTGGCAGGGACACATTAGACATCCTCAACACATTCATGAGATGCTAATACCAACAGCAAGGGAAGCAAGCTTTACAACATTTCAGGGGGCAACTTCTCAGCAGGCAGTGTCAGCAGCACTTCTATCTGGAGCAGAGGTGACAAGGTACCAGCAGGTACCTGCAAATATGGGAACCCAATAAATGCTTCTTCAAAGAACCTAACTTTTGTTTTGTTTTGTGGAACCAGGGATTGAACTCAGACCCTTGCACTTGCAGGGAAGCACTTATTCTACTGAGCCATCTCCCCTGCCCCAGGAACCTAACATTTTGAAAATAAAAGGTTCTTACAGTAATGTCATAAAAAAAAACAAACTATGAAGTCAAACATGTGTTTTCAAGTTTCACATTATTTTTGTTTTCAATTACGTATTGAGAGTAAGAAGTGCTTTCTAAAAATTATCATCTGTTTTACTTTTTGTTCAAAGATGACTCTGGTGTGGAAACTATATAATGGGATCATTTGAAAATGAAAACTTTAATCCTAGTGGTTCCAAGCCATATTTTTGCATCAAGTGGATGAAGCAAAATGCCATGCATGACCTTGCTATGATATTTTTGCGTTGCTCGATTTCAAAAAAATGATGAATTGGGAAGAGGCAGAAAATGCAATTAACTGAAGTGTAAATTCTGGTATTCTCTAGACTATACACAGGAAGTTGTCTACATTATTATTCTTTACATTCCATTAACCCTTAGTCGTTGGGAATTTGGCAATTTTACCTTCTAATCTTGTCTGTATTATTCACGACGCTACTACCTTGAGTCCCACGCAACGATGTGGTCCAAGTTTGAATCACGTCTCAAAATAAGGTTCACACCTGAACAACCACATTTCAGGTCACTCAAAGCCAGAATAAGGAAAAACATAGTATCAGACATAAAATAAGAATAGAAGATTGAAAGGGGAAAACATTTAAAATCAGCTCTGGAGACAACAGTCTGTTGAGGCTTGGGCTCATGCACTGCTGAGCACATAATAAATAATCACAAAGCTTTCTGGCTGAAAATCTGGTTTAGTTAATTAACCCAGAATCTTGTTTAGGTGTGTTTCTCTTTAGTGGTGCATTACTTAATCTACATTATTAACAAATTTTACAACTAATAACAGGCATTCTTTATATATGATCTAAAAATAGTCAAAATAATTGATCGTTTTCATGACCATGCATAGTGTGAGTGTACTTTTCTTTGGCTTTCAGGCTCAAAACAATGCTGCCAACTATGATTTTCTTCTTTTTAGAAATTATCACAGCAACCTCATCTACTATAATGCTACATTAATATTTTCCAGAATGACTTGACATATAGATTGGCAAATTTTGGTCTGTTTTTCTTCTCTATTTTTATGGGTGTATCCTATCAAAAGTTCATTAACATTCAGCTGACATACAGTAGCACTGTCACTCCCTCCTAAGTGAAGCTTATTTACCTGCTGTAACTTGGAAATGGCTTGATTCTGTTCTCCAAGCATTTGTATATTGAATACTTGGTCCTACCTTTGGCAAAACTGGGAAGTGGTAGGATGTCTAAGAGTTGAGCTCGGTGCAAGCTAATTAGGTTAATGGCAATGTTGATCTCTCAGAGGTCTAATGCAGCTCTTGTGGGACCCCACTTAACTCCAACAGAAGTTGCTTAAAAGAGTAACACTGGCCTCTGTTCACTCTTTTTGGCCTCTTATCTCACTATGTCATCCCTCCCTCTCCCACTATAATCTCATCCACTAAGAGGACTCTGACTAGAAATGAAATATCAGTGTTTTGTTCTGAAACCTCCAAAGCTGTCAGCAAAACTAAACTTTTCTTTATGAATTACCAAAACTGAGGTGTCTTGTTATGGCAACAAAAAATGGTCTAATATTCTTACACATGTACTTTCTTTGTAAGACATATCATGGCTTTCTTCTGCTTAGGAACACCAGACATCAGTTCAGCACTGTGTTTGGGGAGCATTTTAAACTAAATCACAAGTAAAACAAAAAAGAAAAAGAAAGAAAATTTGGCACTAAATATCACAAAAGGACTCTTGAATATATATATTATATATAATAAACTTTTGTTAAAATTTTGATATATATAATATATATACATAATTTTTCTTCCTCTGTTTCGATTTTTTTGTACCTACAAGTATTAACCATAGGTTCACTTTTAAATTAATGAATTTAAGAAAAAAACATTCAAATATACTATGAAGAAAAATACAAAAGAGATAACTTGTTAACTATATAATTTCATATAAGAGATAATTTGGCCCAGAGCCTCTGCCCCCAAGCCCGCTGAGCGAGCGGGAATTTCCCCGACTCCCTGGGTATCCAAGTTCAGTGAGTGTGTGGTGAGTTTGAGGGGGAGCTTTTGTCTTCTTCCCATGCACGCTCTGCGCCACTCAGAGCCTCAGGCCCCAAGACATCCTAGCTAGAGACCTGCCTGAGACACCCCAGACAGGCCTGCCTGGAAACTTCCTGGAACCCCTGGCCCTAAGCCCACCATGGAAGCAAGAACTTCTGTGACTCTCCCAACAATGGATCTACTTCTGCCCAGCCTGCTAAATGTGAAGGAGAGCTGCTGAACTCCCCAGTGCTCCCAAGTCCAGGGACGTAACAGAAGGGAACCACAGGCTCACAGTTGTACCAGAAGAGCTGCAGCAAAAAAGGAACTGAACACAACAGTTCATTCAGGCCAGGCATAACTAGATAATCTCAAACTTAATAGACTGGCATCTGAATCTCATTATGCACTATGGTTATCACTGCACCAAAGCTCTACACCAAAGGTAAGAGGTCAGTGCTGTAAAAAATGACAAAGACAAGGAAAAAATGAAATCTCAGGCCTTGAGTATACCAATAAGTGCAGAGGGCACTAGCTCAGCTGAAATGAATGAATTAACAGAGACAGAAGCAAAGGAACAACAGCAGAAAGATATAGAGGAACTCTGACCAGAATTAACAGCTCAAAAAAAAGAAATATTTGAATACATAGCATCTGAAGTAATGAATCAAACCCAGAAACATATGGGGGAAAACCAATGCCCTCCCAGAACAAGTGCAGAGAACACTATTCCAGCTGAAACGTATGAATTAACAGTGTCGCAAGCAAAGAAACAATAGCAGAAAGATACAGAGGAACACAGAGAAGAAATAATTTCTGAAGTAGAAAAAGGAATATTGGAACTCATAGCATCTGAAGTAGAGAATCAATTACTGAAATATATGGAGGAAACCATATTTGGAAAAAACTCTGCAGTAAAAGAATTAATAGTTACCTACAAGAAGACATTGATTAAAAAAAAAAAATGAAGGAGATTAGAAATATGACGGATTCCTGGAATGAGCAATACAAGAAAGAAATAGATCACATGAAGCAGAGTCAAAGAAATATAGAAGTACTTAAAATCTCAACCACGAATCTACCAAACCATTTGAGTGAAAGTGAATACAGAGTTTCAGATCTTGAAGAAGCTGGTGCAGCTACTGAAAAGGTGAGAAAGGATCTCCCTAAAACACTGAGGATGCAGCAAAACATAATCCATCACATGCAAGATGATGCCAGGATGAACAATGTGAGATTAATAGGCATCAATGAGAATGAAGGAGTCAATACAAATGATATAAAAAGAATATGGGCAGAAGTAATAGCAGAAAACTTCCCAAACATTCAGGTAACTGAAGCATACAAGACACCAAATAACTTCAACCCAACTAAAAACACACAGAGACATATAATAGTCAAGATCCCAGAAATCCAACACAAAAATAATATACTGAAAGCTGCTAGAGAAAAGAAGCAGATCACATTCAAAGAAAAACCCATCAGAATTACACCCAACTTCTCCTCACCAAACATGAAGGCAAGGAGAGCATGGAGCAGAGTTCTTCAAGTCCTCTATGAAAACAAATTCCAGCCCAGACTACTGTAAACTGCAAAACTCTCTTTCAAGTTTGATGGAGAAGTGAAATACTTCCACGACAAAGAACAACTGAAGAATTTCATGATGACAAAGCCATCCCTACATAGGCCACTGAAGGATGTTCTAGAGAGGGACCACAATGAACAGAACTCACGAATGAGAATGGAAAGAACCCACTAAACAGGTCAATTAACACAGGATAAAAGGAGTAACAACAGCACGAAAATCGTAAATCAATATATTTCAATTATAACCATCAATGTAAATGAACTCAGTTCATCAACTAAGAAAAGTAGACTGGCACAGTGGATTAGGAAAAAAAATATTCTAACAATATGTTATATACAAGAAACACACTTAACTCAAAAAGACATTCATAGGCTCAAAGTCAAAGATGGAAAACAATACTACATGCCACAGGACCTCAGAAAAAAGCAGGAGTAGCAATTCTGTTCTCAGACAGTCTCAACTTCAAACCAAAAATAATCAAATGACACAAAGAAGCCCACTATGTATTGGTTAGAGGAAAAATTCAACAGGAAGAGGTAGCACTCATAAATATCTATGAAGCAAAGACAGGAACATCCAACTATATAAGACAAATTTTAGTGGGCATAGAAAACCTACTATCCAAGAACATAATTTTAATGGGAGACCTTAAAAGCCTCTTATCTCAAAAAGATATGTCAAGCAGGCAAAAAATTAGCAAGGAAGTATCAGAACTGAACCAGAGCTTGGAACAAATGGACCTGGTGGACATATATAGTGTTCCACCCAACCACAGCTGAATACACATTTTTTTCAGCTGTACATGGGTCATTTTCCAAAATAGACCACATACTAGTCCAGAGGTCATGCATAAGTATATGCAAGAAAACAGAAATTATTCCATGCATATTATCTGACCACAGTCCAATGAAACTCAAAATAAACGGCAAAAGAAACCAGAAAAACCCACTAAATTCCTGGGAATTAAACAACACCCAGTGGGTCACAGGAGAAATATAACAAGAAATTCAACAATATCAACAATTCAATGAAAATTCAAGCACAACTCACTGGAATTAATGGGATGCAATGGAAGCAGTTCTTAGAGGGAAAATAATGTGTATGAACTCACACATTAGGAAAACAGAACAGGAACAAATAAACACCCTAATGTTGTACCTCTGACATCTAGAAAAGGAAGAGCAAACGAAACCCAGAGCACAAAGACAGGAAGAAATCATAAAGACTAGAGCAGAAATTAATTCAATTGAGATGAAGAAAACAGTTCAAAAAATCCACAAATCAAAAAGTTGGTTCTTTGAAAGGCTAAATAAAGTTGATAAGCCTCTAGCCAACCTCATCAAAAACAGGAAAGAAAAAATTCAAATACAAGCAATAAGGAATGAAAAGAGTGAAATCACCACACACCCAGTGGAAATTCAGAAGATTATCAATAGTTACTTTGACACTCTCTACGCTCATAGAATAGAAGACATAGAAGAAATGGACAGATTCCTAGAAAGGTACAAATGACCAAAACTGAACCAAGAAGATATAACAACTCTCAATAAGCCAATCAGAGCCAACGAAATATGAAAGGTAATAAAAAGCCTACCGACAAAGAAAAGTCCAGGGCCTGATGGATTCACAGCTGAATTCTACAAGAAATGTATAGAAGTTATAATCCCTATATGCCCCAAACTCTTCAATGAAATTGAAAAGGAAGCAGTCCTCCTAAAATCATTCCTGGAGGCAAGTATTATACTGATTCCAAAACCAGGGAAAGACACAACCAAAAAGAGAACTATAGGCCAAACTCCCTCATGAACATAGATGCAAAAATCCTCAATAAAATCCTAACAAATAGAATACAGCAAATCATCAAGAAAATCATACACCATGACCAGGGAGGATTCATCCCAGGGATGCAAGGATGGTTCAATATTCGAAAATCTATAAATGTAATACACTATATTAATAGACTGAAATCTAAAAGGTACATGATCATCTCAATTGATACAGAAAAAGCTTTTGACAATGTCCAACACTCATTCTTGTTCAAAACCCTACAGAAAATTGGAATAGATAGACTCTACCTCAACTTGATAAAAGCCATCTATGACAACCCAACAGCTTATAAAATTCTAAATGGGTAAAATCTGAAATCTTATACTCTTAAATCAGGCACAAGGCAAGGTTGTCCTCTATCACCCCTCGTATTCAGTATAGTTTTGGAATCATTAGCCACAACCATTAGACAAGAGGGAGAAATAAAGGAACAAGGATAGGTAAAGAAGAAGTTAAATTATCACTATTTGCAGATGACATGGTACTTTACTTGGAAGACTCAAAAAACTCAACCAATAAGCTACTACAATTGACATGGAAATTCAGTAGCATACCAGGATACAAAGTCAATATTTAAAGCACAATTACATTCCTCTACACAGATAACAAACACTCAGAGGGAAACTATAGAAATAATAGCTTTTACAATAGCACTGAAGAAAATGAAATACCTTGGAATTCACCTAACCAAGGAAGACAAAGATCTTTTCATAGAAAATTACAACACCCTAATAAAAGAGATTATAGAGGATTTCAGAAAATGAAAAGATAGTCCATGCTCCTGGATAGGAAGAACCAACATCGTGAAGATCACCATACTCTCAAAATTGCTGTACAGATTTAATGCAATCCCTATCAAACTGCCACCAAAATACCTCCCAGACATAGAGAAATCATTCCTAAAATTTATTTGGAACCACAAATGACCTAGAATAGCAAAGGAAATCCTGGCCAACAAAGACAAGGCAGGAGGCATCACAATTCCTGACTTGAAATTATACTACAAAGCCACTGTGATAAAATCAACATAGTATTGCCAATGAAATAGACCTCAGGATCAATGGAACAGATTAGAAGACTCAAAGACCTCTGCAAACACACTCAGCCATCTGATCTTCGACAAAGGGGCCAAACAAGCTTACTGGAAGAAAGATAGCCTCTTTTAACAAATGTGCTGGAAAAACTGGATTTCTACATGCCAAAAACTAAAACTTGACCCAACTCTGTCACCATGCACTAAGCTAAAGTCAAAATGGATTAAAGATCTAACTATTAAAACAGGAACACTCAGTCTCCTGGAAGGGAAAGTAGGAGGAACTGTTGAAGACATAAGGGTAGGCAAAGAGTTCATGAACAAACATTATTCGCACAGGAAACACTTGAAAGAATCAACAACTGGGATCAACTCTTCTTGAGGAGCTTCTGCAATGTGAAAAGAAATTGTCAACAAAGTGAAAAGACAACCTACCAATTTTGAAAAAATCCTAACTAATAAGCAATCAGACAAAGGTCTGCTCTCTACAATATATAAGGAACTAAGATATATTAGGACCCTCAAATTTAAAGACCCAATCCAGAAATGGGCTTCTGAGATGAATACACACTTCTCAGAGGATGAAATTAATGAAGCGAATTAATATATGAAAAAAAATGCTGCACATCACTAGTCATCCATAAAATGCAAATAAAAACAACACTGAGATACCATCTCCCTCCAGAAAGAATGGCTATCATAAGGAAATCAACCAACAACAAATGTTGGAGAGGTTGTGGAGAAAAAGGCACACTTCTCCACTGCTGGTGAGAATGTAGACTGGTACAACCATTGTGGAGACTCCTCCAGTCCAGAGTAGGACTGAAAATCCCATTCAAGCCAGATATCCTCCAACTGGGAATTTTTCCAGAGGAACTGAAAACATCATATCATAGTGATATATATGTACTTATGTTTATAGCTGTGCAATTTGTGATAACAAAATCTTGGAAACAACCAAGATGTCCATCACATGAAGAATGGTTGAAAAAGATGTGGTATTTCTATATAATGGAGTATTACTTAACTATTAAGAATGATAAACTTGAAGCATTTATATTGAAGTGGAGGTCACTTAAACATATACTCATAATTGAAATAAACCAGACACACATGTGAAAATATCATATAGTCTCCCTAGTATAAGAAATCAAATGAAGAAATACAAATAGCAATGTACAACAACAACTGAAAACAATTGAGTCAGATAGGGCAAAGTGAATGGCATATGCTGCAGGATACTAATCAGCTTTTCTTCTGGATGGTTAACAACCTAAGTCCACAGATCAAAAATTGGAGAAATAGAAGATCCACAAGGTCAGCCAACATTTTGGCCCTCACCTTTCAAGTTCAGCAAAGACTCAGGACATAGGAGAACCTGTACTATAACATCATGAAACTCAGTTGTGCCCAAAATTTTCTGATCAAGGAGATTATGGAGCCACAGAGAAAGGCAATTGATGATCCATAGTGTGCCTGGGGAGAGTCACATGGAAAGAAAACTTTCTCTCAGGCTCTCACAGAGAGAAAACTGGTCAAGCAATGGCCGTGACTCATCCACATGGATGACACAGACAAAGGATCTACAGAGTGAGGTACAGGATTACAAGATAAACCCTGAGGGGACTTCACTGACCTCATCAGAAACAAAAATTACATTTTTTTCGTTATATAGGTCTTGCTTTATCTCGGTCTTCACCATCCACCAGGAAAGTATAAAATTGAGGTACATAACGTGCTATAACAATATGTTGAGCTGTAAATGGCTATAGTCAACAATTTCTTCAGATAACTCACTATTATTGTGGATGGCTAAACTGTGTTTGATTGTGTTGCAGAGTTCAGGCACCTATAATGGTTTAATGACAATGGAGTGCCCATCTTTGACAGGTCTAGACAAAAAAAAGAGAGATGCAAAGAAAAAACCATGATGTGTTTGTATAAACAGTACAGTTAGGATAAATATGCACTGCTTCTGTATAATTCTATGAGAGGTAAAATTTGCACTGATAGTGGTTGGACAGGATATTATGTCAGCTTCTAGTACTATGGACAGACACTAGGAAGATAACAAGGTAGAAAGTATTCATTATTGAAACTGTGCTATAATTTATCTTTAAAAGAATAAGATAAGTACATTCTCTTAATTCATTAATTAGAGATATCTGCTATGATAGTGTATGTATGCAGAATATCATGTATGCACCTTGTATGATAACAAACCATTACAAAAACAATTGGAAATGTTTATAGAATCTATCCTGTTAATTTGATTTGAAACTGTCTCATTGCTATTTGTTCTTCAATAAAAAAATAGAATAAAGAAGTCCCATTCAACCCCCCCAAAAAAAGATATAGTTTGTATTACTTGTATAACTGTGTATTTTTGCATATAAGAGGCAAGGGTAGGTACAATGACATAAGGCTTTTAAATTGGCCCAAATGGCAGATTTAAATAACAAATAAAATTTCTAAATAAAAAATGCTTACAAATTCAATACTTCCTTAGAAATAGGTAACAATTATGAAAAAGTATGCAAATATTGACCATTCAGAGGAGGGATGACTACAGAAAAGATATTTAAGGTTTACATTACTACTGTTTAGAGCGCTTTCTGATCAAAATGTCATGTAATAAACTTGATTTACTAACAAGTTCCACTTCAGGGACTGAAGGTCTTGACATCAAAAACTTCAACAATTTGTTTAATCCCTGGAATTGAATGCACATGGGAATGTCTAAGACCTTTAAGTTCACATACCTGTAATTACTGGCATACTTAAATGAAGGTGTAGGCTGTTTCTCTGTGTCTACACTAACTCTGAATCTAGATAAACTGTAACCTTCTTGAAAGAAAATCTATAAATTGGGATGAAGAAACTGGAAATGAATTATGCTGAATTATATTCTTCAGCTCCCATTCTGTGCCTCAAGGATGTGTAGCATTTTGAGATCATCTTGGGATGCTAGAACAGTAGCGCTATGGCTTCTAGTCTGTTCATCCTGTGTGGCTTCCTGCACATGTTCTGCACAGATTGTCTTCTAGAATAAGCAATAGAAATCAGTATTAGTTTTTAAACATAGAAGGAATAGGGTTACATAGAAGAAATACTGTTTCATTAATCATCACCAATGTCATTTCTCCATGAGTATTATTTAGCTGAGTCAGTATTTTCAATATTCTACCTACACTTTACTGACATTTTATTTGTCCTAGTTCTGATTTTGCAAAACATCATGTGAGGATTAATTAAGAAAAATTAACCAATGTGGCTTGAATAGTTTGCTGTTGGTGGCTAATATAGAACAGCTGTGTTACTGACCTACTAAAGATATTCTTATTCAGTCTATGAAGAGTTGAATGTGGTTCGCAAGCATAGACAATAGGCAAAAAGTTTTACATCCCTTATGTTTAAGTACTTACTCAAAAAGTATCCTTACTGAGAGCTTACTAGGTGCTGGGTATTACACCGAGCACTGATTTAAACCTGTAAAAAAATAGAAAGAGAAGACAACTCTAGTGTCATGCATTAACCTTCTGGTTGGGAAAGACACCCAGCAAAGAAATGACCATAAAATAATTTTAGATGTAAGGATCATGAAGAATAATACTTTAAAGAAGAAAGTAATTATGAAAAAGAAGGAAAAGCAAGCAGGGCTCTTAGAAAGTGATTTTTCAAATCCTTCCGGGGGAAATTATATTGAGCTGAACATAAAAAAGCAAGAAGAATACAGCCAAGCCAACATGTAATAGCAGTGCATTCCAGGAAGTGATACCAGCATACACAAGCCGCTAAGAACGTTTGGCGTATCTAGTGTGGGTAGTGAGAGAAAAAAAAGTAAGCTACAGTGGTGTTAGAGAAAATACATGGGACCTACAGTGACCTCAAATTTCCAGAGCAGTGGAAATCTGTTAACAGCCTGAAAACAAGGAAAGGTCTAATGTAATTTCTCTTTTGACACATAACTAACTGCTGTGGAGTGCATGCTGCACAGGAGTAGTCAAGGACACAGGAACGCTGGTAGCTTAAATAAGGATTACAATAGGTAGTAACCAGAAGCCAAGAGGCTAGAGCCCTGTATCAGAGCCTGAGGATTATCTGAATGTGGGAAAGCATGATGAAGTAGAGAGAGGAATCAAACATTATTCTCCAATTTTAGGTTTAAGAAACTAGGTGTATGCTGGGGAAATAGGAATGAACACATATTAGGGAAGTAATGTGGGATCCTCTTGGGAACATTTCAGATTTTGGATACCCAGAAGATACCTAAATAGTGTCAGGTGTGGCGGATAGGTAAAACTGAGTTTATGAGATGAGTCTAAAGCTGTCAGTGTAGAAGTCGTTTAGCCACAGATAGTATTTACATTGAATGAAGTAGAAACCTATACAAAGAAGGTATTTCCCTGGGTGATACCCCATGTCACCTCAATGTTTGGAGAACAGGTAAAGATCAAGGAGATTCCTAAGGAAAAGGGAACAGACAGAGATAGGGAAGAAAAACCAAGAAAGCATAATATTAATTAAATCCAAAGAGGACAGTAAATAACCACCTATGTTAAATGTTCGTAAGAGTTTAGGTATACTAAGGATAAAGCCATGTACATTTCACTTGAACCCTAGGAAAAGTTATAGAGATGCCAGTGGAAGAAGTAGTTCTGAAGACTGAATGGAAGATGAGAAAAACAAAAGAAAGTCTTTGCTGTGAGGTTGAGCAGAGACATAGGAAAATGACCAGTAGGAGACCAAGGATCAGAGGAAGCGATTTATTTATTTATTTACTTTTGAACTAGTACATGTTTACAGTACATGTAGTTTACAATCAACTTTGGTACATATATATAGTACAGCTTGATTCTTTTCTTAAGCTCCTTCCCCTTCTCTCCCTCCCCCTTCCTCTCCTCTAAATGCCCTTTCCCCATTTTCACTCTTGTCCATACTATTAATTTTACCTCATGATTATGATATGCAATGCTTACATTCACTTAGAGATTAGGACCTGTACATAGTGTATCTATATATTCTACTGATTTGCCCTTCCCCCTCCCTCTCTTCTCACCTGCATTCTCTTGGACTCCTTTCCACTTGCAAAAAAAATTGATTTTCTTGTCTCCTTCCCTCCATTCATTCTACTTTCCTTTGTTTTTGTTTGCTCTTCTTGCCTAAATTGAGTTCACTGTCTTTGCCTTACTCAGATTAGAGAGACTATATGGAACTTAAGCTTATGTGTCTATTTTTTAAATATGCAATTGCCTAGAATCCTGTCAATTACAATGGTACAGTAAAGGAGAGATTGATATTGAGTGGAGGTGGAAATAACCGAAGGATACAAATCCACAACAGTGGGAGAGAATTAAATCCTGAAAGGGGTGGAGGAAGATCTTAGATGGAAGCAGGGCTATGCATTACATAAGAAAAAGCAGTAAACTTGTGAACAAATGCTAGCAGATTTACAGGATCCGGGCAAACAGCAAGACTATCCATCAAGGAACAGGAAGTTATGGAAGTTTGAAAAGAGGGAAAAATATAAATTAACTGTTTCCAAGAGAGAGAAATTGTACCCACCAGGGAACTGTGGGTGGTAGTTTAGTTCCATTTGAAATTTATAGTCATCCTTTAAATTGAAACCAGTGAGTCAGCCTTTGTGACTTTCTTCAGGAGAGTTTGACTGCTGTCACACAGAAGTAGAAAAAATTAACTGTTTTTACCCAAAGTTAGCAGTTCATCAGATAAGGATGATGAACAAAAAACTAAGCAAAAGAGCTAGAGATGTCTCTAAAGATCAGTTTATAATGGAAGATAATGAAATCAATTTAGGTATAAGGAGAAAAACAAAGAAAAGTATGGCAAGAGGTTGACAGAAATGATAATGAAAAGGGGTAGCACCATTACAATGAAGGTTTCAGAAATATCCATTAAAAAAAATCAGAAAGTATACTACAGTACACTCTGAGTGTACTCTACATGCTAAACAAAGTATACTATACTCTCACAGAGTATACAAAGGTATAGAGTATATGAATTGGGCTGACCAAGTGCTAGATATTTGAAATCAGAAAGTTGAAAGTGACACTGAGTCTTGTGATGATATAGCTGTGGTAGAAGCCAGGAGAAAGAGGATGAAGTAAGGAGAAGACTTGGACCATGTCTTTTGATCCTCAGTAATTTCCTGTAAGAATGTTGCCAAGCGCAGTGCTGTGGAATTGTAGAACAAACATTAGATGTGGAGGAAGGAGCCCACAGATCGCGCTACACTTCTGCCATTTACTAGGGGCATGACTTGGCAATGCTCTCGGCAATACTCCCCAGTATCTCAGCTTCACTATCTGAAAAATAATTGAAACTATAATGGTTAAGTCAATAGTCACAAGGTTATAGGCATTTTCAGTTAGAGTGATATATATATGTATATGTATATATATTTCATATGTATATTTCATATGTATATATATTTCATATATATACATATTTCATCCTAATGCAGGAAACAACCCTAAAATGTTAGCTTGATGATGACTGCTTATAGGTGAGGAAATCAAAGCTTAAAAGAACTAAGTGATCAAGGTTAGACAGCAAATGAAGGACCCAGAACTAAATCCCTATTATTTGATTCATAGTCAGTACTCTTTCCATCACACAAAGTCATTTTGCAATTTTTTTTTTTCTGTATTTTAGGAAAGGGTCTACAGGGTATTCAGGTTCTCACTAATAAATTGGACTCATAGTGATTCTCCTGTTTACAGCCTCCCAAGAGCTGGGATTACAGGTGTGCGCCACCACGCCCAGTCTCAGTCACGTGACTCAGGGGCGAGGCCAGCACAGCAGGCCAGGGGATTGAACCTACTGCACCTATTAGCAGGCGCTTTCCTCTGCTGAGCTATTTGGCCAGCCCTCATGTTGCTAAACACAAAATCTGTATCCTGTTTGTTCAAAACAAAAGACTGCATATTTTGATCTTCATGGAAATTAACGCACTGCAGCAAGGAGCATGGTGGCATGCTCAGCTGTAAGCCAATTTCTTTAATGAACTGTCACGAGAGACAGATATCCTTAATTCCCTACCTGGGTGCCGCTCAGAACTCAGTTGCCAGCTCACGGGGTTATGTTGAGGAATAAAGGAAGACGAGAAATTTACAGATTCAGCAGGAACCAGGAGGTCAGTGCCTCAGATTGGGCAAAGCCAGAGTCCTCATGGCTATCCCACTTTTGTTAGCTAATGAGAGATGTGGGGGAGGGGCACTGAAGTCAGAACCAGGTAATACAATGCGGAACAAGTGGCCCCACACAGAAACAAGATCCTTCCCCACACGTGGGTACTTGCTTTCTGTGTACTGTCCTCAACAAATGTCTTGCCTCAGGAGCCAGCCAGGAATCCTGCAGCCTTCTACAAAAACTTGCCTATTCCTAAAGCAACTCAACATCTGCCTCGTGACTGTGGGGCCTGTAGTTTGGCCCCCACCATTCTGTCACATAGCTTGGTCCCCAACACATGACAACATAATATTTTCTTGAGTCAAAGAATAAGGATTAGGACAACTAATTATTTTGAGCATTATTTCCCAGTGCAAATCCTCTTAAAATGTATGATTGAAAGAGCAATTCCCATTTTGTTTTTTTTTTTTTTTTTAGGAGTTTTTGTCTGCATTGCTCAGAATGACATGGATATGTTGAAACTAAACTTTACCAATATTACCAATAATATAAACATCCCTCCTGGTCCAGAGCATTGTGTTTACCGTAGAAGAAAACAGAAGTAGAAGCAAGAGTTATTTAAATCACGTTTTAGCTCACTCAGATAACTGAACCAATCCAAATAAACTGTTCTACTTCCTGTGACCTTATTAAAATCAATCAAAGAGAATAATAAAATAAATTTTGAACAGCACGAAAAATTAATAGCATATTTATCGCTTTTCTTTCACAACCGGAATGAACAACATCATATAGGAACTGACTAAATTATAATGTCAACACATTTAACCTAAATTGTACCTTACTGCTCACAAATTACACTTTACTAATCAGGTAATGGTGGTTGTGTCCTCTTGTAAAACAGGTGCCAAGAAAGAGTCATGCCAGCATGTGGGGCTAGGGACAAATTATTTTCCCCTACAAGACACTGTTGTGCCTCCCCTACCCCGGACACATATTGTCAGCGACCACCACCTTCGCCCAGCTGTGCCTGCCCTGCTCTTAACATCCAGCCAACTGAGTAAGAGGAGATGGATCACAGATTTGCTCACTTTCACTTGTATAAAATGAAACTACTTTCATTTCTTGTTGGCCTTTCACATTCTATCTTTTTTCTTTATTTTTCTAAAGAAAGTCTTACAGGAGGTTGAAAAGGGCATTTACTTCAGTAAATATGCTTTAACTTGCCTCTCCTCAGTCTATTTCCAGGGTTCCTCCCAAACTCAGCCTACCTCTGCAGCAGACACCAGAACCAAGCTTCTTACCAGCTATGCTAGAATGTGTGGGCAAGTGCATGTGCATGCATGTGTGTAAGTTCACGTGCATGTGTGAGTTTGTAAAACAAGGCTGAACTGGGATTTGTTCTTGTTCTGTACAAGGCAATGTTTTTTTTTTTTTAATTACTTACATTTTTAATCATCTGCCAGAAAACAGAATTTTAACTCTTCACTTTCTGATTCTGCATCTGGCCCTGAATCCTATCTCAACTTCCCTCATATTAATTAATTCCTTTTCTTAGGTTTCTACTGAAAAGATGGTACTTATATGACATGGACTATCTTCTATGATGCTGAATAAAAATATGAATGTTTTCAAAAGAATACTATACTATGAGTATAATTTGTCTACTCCAAGTACTGTGTTTTAGCGTTTGTCTTAGTCTATCTTCTTCCTTCTTCACATATGATCTTTCTGCTCCAATATACAATTTCTGTAACACATCTGTTTTTAAAACTGCCTTTACTTCCACTGCACTCTGCTTATCAGAATTCTAAGTATCAAGATTCATCTCAAATCCCATTTCCTAGAAATGACTCTCACAGAAAAGACTCCTATTTTCAAACAACTATCACAAATACTTTCTATGTATAAGTAATTAGCCCAATTTTGCCTTGTGAAAATTGCATGATTTATACTAAATTACTGTTTTATTTTCATATTTTGTTATTTAACTTTATATATCCTTCAGTCATGTTTCCACAGCTAGATTTTTAAATGCTTTTAAGAAGACACTAGCAAATAGCAATGTTGCTTTTCACAGTTTGTTGAATGTACATACACCTCTGAATTTTATTTGATGAGTGAAATTTAATATGTTAAAATGATGCCAAATAAAAGTAAAAATGTTTTGTAAGAGAGTACTAGGCTGTTATTATAATGTTTTGAGTAACAGAAAAATCTATAAACTCTGAAACTTTTAACTGTGCTCCTAGAACTTCACCCTAAGGAAACACTTACATATGTGGCCCCCTGAATGACCAAGGCAGCAGTAGGTCACCATCAGAGTGCACAATTCGAACCAATCTGAAACGGTGGCTTTCAAGATATCTGGTAGGTTGTCTCTAAATGACTTTTGAAAGTGTCTGGACACATTTTTGATTGTCACAATTAGTGTTATATTTATAAGAAGTCAGAAAGAAAATTAAACATCTTAGAATGCCCAGGGTAATCCACCAAAACATTACCTGGTTAAAATGCAAATAGTGCTGAGATTGAGGGCTACACATCTACATATTCATCAGCAGAAAAGCTGTAGTGTACCCATCCAAAAGTAGTATTAATATGAATAAATCAATATATATCAAAATAGTAAATCTTTAAAAATAGCATTTAATGCAATAAAATGTAATGAAATAATAGATGAAATACATATATATATATATAATTTATAGATAGAAATGCATATTATCTATGGAAAAATGAATGGAGAAGATGTATTTTAAATTCATGATCTTAAGTTATTTCAAGGATGGGTGGAAAATAATTGACCTATGGAGAATAACATTGTAGATGTCAAGTTTTCACATTTCTTTATGTTTACAAAATTAATCAATATTCCCTAGAGCTCAAACAAATCTAGTCCAACTTGTACCTAATGTTAGCAAACTGTTCTTGCACAAACTACAAATTCAGCTCTTAAAATGTAATTATGTGTGCAAAATCTTGAAGAAATGGCAAAGGTAGACATTCATGTGAGGAACCCCTACCCTCCTCATCCTCTTCATCCATGTGCAGCCACCACAAGTGAGACTGGAAATTATGTACTCAGATTTATCATCAGGTACCCAGCTAGGACCACTGATCATCCTCCAGTTCTTCTGCCCTTCATGCACAACGTCTCTGTCTTTCTGTTTTATTGAAAAATAATTTCAATTTCCCAATTTATATTATGTACTCTTTCATGACCAACCCAACAACTACAACCAAAGGCTGAGGTTGTACACATGTCTGTTCCTCCTCTTCTCTGAGGTGGAATGCTTCCTGCCCATATGTATGCACTCCCTTCTGGGCCAAGCTATTGTCCATTGGACAAAATTCTCATCAAGACACTTTCTCCTATGTTCTGGTCATTTATAGCTTCATAGGCTTCCCTGGTCTGATCTTCAGATTGACTCTCTGAAAATCTTTTTTCCCAGAAATAGTATCTTTCCCCATAACCAACTGCATATAGTTAGACTAGGAAGGATAGGCAAATTCACTTAAAACAGTTTATTCAAAGATTCTATCAGCAACAACTTAGTAAGCCTTTTTCTATCTCTGGCCCTCAGACCTTGATGCACAGGCCATCTGTTGCCCCACTACTGCAGCAGCATTTCCCCTTAACCTCTTCTCCAACCTCTGAACTGCTCCCATTAATGAGTTCCTGCTTGGCTTTGCTTCTCCTTCTCCATGGACCTGTAGGTCTGAGCTCATCGCATCCGTCCAAGCCCAGAACCTTCACTATCATAGTTTCTGCCTTATGAACTGCAACACACACCCTCAGGAATTTTAAAGCCAGAAAAACTTCACAGCAGTTTGGAGCTCACACACTACACTCCATATGGTAATTTTAAATCATATAAATGGTTTGGGAAAAAATATATATTCAGTATGGTTTTGCTTTCTGTAACATATATTTTGGAAGGTAAAACTTGACAATATTTTCTCCGCTGGCACAAAAGAGAATGAAACGCCCTGCAGGAGGTATGTGTTTTCAAAGGTCAAGACCCTTGCTATCAGCAGACCTGCTTTGCCATCTCCCTTCTCTAGAGGAGCTCTGCCTTTTCTAGGGAAAGGTGATGGCATTTCCTTCTAGACAACACATCTGCATTTACTCCTTACAGAGTCTACTAACCTGTAGGGTCATTTTCCTCACTTACACAATAAGAATAATCAGACAGCCACCTACAGAGCAAATGGGTCACAGAGGCTGACGTACCAATTTGGCATTTCTAACTCTCATGCGTGGCTTTTATATTTACATGAGAGAAACTAAAAAATAAGAATGTTCATGATGCTCTAACATTGAGTAGCAAAATGAAAGTAATATGCACTGTTACCCAAAGAGGCTAACTGGCAATACTCAAGCAAAGCAAGCCAAACAGACACCACCAGACTGGTTACATTTACATCATGAGCAAAGACACCAGGTTTTCAAATATACCACTTGCAGTACACAGCTTCTTCGATTTCCACCTGTGCCATCATTAAATTGTCAATTTAGCTCTCCACTCCTGCAGTGTACTGTCTCTCGTTTACCTCAGATTCATTAGAAGCATCTGATATTCAGTCATTACTTTCCCATTACAGTACATGCGATGTAAATGCATTTTGCAGTTCACTGAAAGTACCAAAAGCTTGAGCTGCTTAATGAAGCTACATTCCATTGTGGCTTGTGATTTGGCCCTGTATGGCTAAGTCTAAGATAAGATAAAAGGGAAAAGAAGAGCACTCCTTTGCAGTGGTGGGATAAGTGTGGAATCCGACCTAACAGAAGACACTGACAGGTGGGACAATTTATGAAAACATGATGGAGAAATAATAGCTCCTGGAGAGATGCAGCAGATCCTATTAGTGGTATCTCTTACAAGGTAGACAGAGTATTAGAACTATAAATCCATGTTGTATCTTAATAATAATCCAGGCAGAAAGATAAGAAGTACAGAAACATTTTAGTTGGTTAAGTGTTAATTCTTTCCAAAGTAATCCCAAAACCTCAGAGAAATTCTAATCTAAATTCTAGGGTTTAAAAATTCTAGCGTTAAAAATATCATGGGAGCTGGCTAGATTAGCTCAGTGGATTAAAGCACCTGCTTAGGCAGGAGCAGGGACCAGGGTTCAATCCCAGGCATGCCATCCTTGCGCCACTCCTGGGGAATGCTGAGACGGAAACTGAAACTGGGAGTGGTGGCACACCTGTAATCCCATCACATGGGAGGCTGAAAACAGGAGGATCACTATGACTCCAGTCTGTGTAGTGAGACCCTGTATACCTTGTACTAAATACATAAAAAAATTAACATCGTGAGATAGAGAGTATGATACAATGTGTAATGACCAACTCAAGTTAATTAACATTTCCATGTCCCCAACCTCTTACTATTTCTATATGTTGGGAAGCTTCAAATTCTTTCAGAAATTTTGAAATATAAATTGTGATGTACAATAGTTACCCTACAGTTATCATATAGTACTAAAAAATACTAGAATTAATTCTTCTGATCTAAATGTATTTTGATCATTATTCTTAAAATATAAGTAAAATGAGCTGTTTCTAAAATTCATTTGGAAGAAAAAAATGGGTGACAAATAGTCAAAAATATTTAGTGAGAAGAAAATGTAATGGGGGAACCAGGGATACAGCTCAGTGGTATAAGCATCTTCCCGGCTACCTCAAGATTCTGAGTTCAATTCCCAGCATCAAAAAAAAAAAAAAAAAAAAAAAAAAAAAAAAAAAAAAAAAAAAAAAAAAAAAACAGAATATAAAAAGGAAGATATAATCATGGACTAGTTTACCAATACATTAAAATGTGCCTTAAAGATGTAGCAATTAAAATTTGTTTCATATCATAATAAACAAATTATATAAATAACCAGAACATAATAGAAGAATTAAGTCTCTGATTAAGTTAAATTTTTAACAGAAAAATATCTGTTTATAACTCAGTGCATTATACAAATCATGTCTTCACTTATGACAACTTGAGCATGAAAAGGAATACCAAGTGCTGGGGATATAGCTCAGTGGCGTAAGTACTGGCCTGGCAAGTGCAAGGACCCAAGTTCAATCCTTGGTAGCACAAAAGAAAGAAAAGATGGAATACCAATGGGGTGCTAGAATAATAGGTAAAATTTGGATCATCTTGTATAAATACAGACATGCCATTACATGGTTGTGGGGAGAGTTGCATCTTAATTTTTTTAAATTGGAGAAAAGGAGATTTATTATGATAAAATGAGATTTCAAATGAAGACAAAGTAAGTTATTTTGAAAATTGTATTGAAAAAATTAACAGGTAATGACAAAATGCACTAAACCCCTCTACCACTCCTTCCATGAAAATAGATCACATATAAACAAGATGTACGTCTAAAAATAAGAAAAAGATACTAGAAAAAAATTTAGAAGTTACTACTTTTCTACTTCGTAATTATTGATAGTTTTTCATTTTTATCTCAGGGTATTCTAGTTTGGGCACCAATTTCTATAACCACCTTAGTTTTGGGGTTTGGTATTTAAGAAACTCCAAGCTCTGAGAGAGGGTATGACAACAATAAAGTCAGGGTCTAAGTGCTCAGGTAGGATCAGAGTTAATATGTAGGTTAAGTCTCTGCAGGTAATTGGGCGCAGCAGTCGGGGCACACACAGAGCCAGGAGGGCATGAATACAACCGTGAAGGGCAGCAAATCCCCTTGCCACAGACCACTAAAGTGCTGGTGAGGAGGGGCTGCTGCCTCCCCCGTGAGGTGGTCAGAAGGCGAAGACCAGGTGACGTGTTGTGCGGTCCCGCAGGAGACAGGGCGGGCTTACCACAGTTTGGACTTAAATACTTATATTTACTTTCTAAACATCAAGAACACTGCAGACAGATTGACTATTCTGTTTAGCAGTATAGAAAAAAAAAAAGAAATGCTATACAATGATTCTCAGTTAAAAACCAAAAGTTCCCAAAGTCAAATCAGATAAAATATTTGAAATGTGGTAAAAGGCTGCCGGGCACTCTGGTAGTGTCCTCACTCATCGTACTCTGGCGGAAAACACGAGAGACATTGCAGCCAGACACTTACACGCATTGCCTCATTTAATGGCAGCCACCACGCCAGTAGTTTTTTTTGTTTGTTTGTTTGTTTGTTTTTCCATTTATTTTTATTTTATTACATCACAAATGTCAATCAGACAGTTTCAAAACACCTTAACCATACAGACTCGATGAATTAATACATTGCAAACTGTTTTCATAACGTTTTGGTATTGTACAAGGTGCATACATGATATTATATTTACAGGTTTTTTTATAGCTGAATTATATCAAAAATTCAATAATTATTTACCTAGTGGATGACCATAGCACTAAAAGCCG